>VSDK01026816.1:0-20172 GCA_009767595.1 Symbiodinium kawagutii
GTCCACTGGAGCTTTAGCTTCGACTTCTGTGGATTCAAAGCTGAGCTAGACTTCGGTCTAGCAAATTTGAACTAAAGAACCACAAGGCCGCAAATTCTTCTCAAAGAGGCTGTGTACTTCAGAGCTTCTGTCTCTCCAGTGCATTTCTGACACCATAGGCAGCTTGATTTCTCGAATACGTTGCAGTCTAGAAAAGGTTGACTACTGCATCAGGCACTTCAGAAGACTCCTTGAATGAGACGAGAGGAACTTCATCAATGTCAAGGAAAGCAGTATAGCCACTTCCGAACAGAGACTGTATCGGAGACTTCAACGGTTAGGACTAGGTTCATCCTTGTCCTTACCTTCAGGTGAACTTCGAGGAGAAATTTCACTTGAGAGATTTCTGTGGAGCACTTCCAGTACCTTGCTGGCTAGTTCAACTTCTTTTTGGTAAGCGCAGAGCTTTGTTTTTCACCACACTGGCAACTTCAACAACTTCGTGTTGAGCACAGTTTTCTTTTACTTCACTTGTGATTGACCGATTCACTTCAACGTCGCTGGATCTTGATCACTTCAGAGAAGAGTTTTTGTTTTTGGACCTCACACCTTTGAGATGGACTTCAGCTTTCACTGCGTGTGAGACAGACACGTCTGAAGCTGGTAAACTGACTTCAAAGGCACTCAGTTCGAATCACTTCAAGACTTCTTTTACAGCACTTGTCGACTTGTAAGCACTTCAGGATTTTAATAGGAATCTCAGGATTTGTAACTTCCTGCGCTTCACTGTGCAGATAGAGATTCCGTACTGTGTGAACTGAGCTTACTTCAGCTCACTTCAAGGGAGCGTGTCAAGATGATACTGCACTCCCACACTTCACATGGCTACGGTACACTTCACACACTTGAGCCACACTTCAACTTTGGCTCAAGGCCACACTGAGGAAAAGACTTCTGCTGCCCAGAGTGAACTTCAGGGTTGAGCTTGGGTGGAACTTCCAGGTTGTGAACTTGTTGACTTCTTGGTAGGTAAGTATCTTAGACTTCGCTATTTTGATACTCCACAAAGCCCGCAATTGTATACAATGGTGACAAATCAACGTGCCTCACGTGGGATAACCTCTGACTGATGTTTGATTGCTCGAGTTGAACCACGGTAAGGACAAGCGTATCAAAGCAGCAGGCCTCCAGCAGTCCTGCGGATTTGACTTGAGATCAAGGAACTGACTTTGACAAAAATTAGATCTGCTTTCAGATCCCTGTTTTTTACTTCGAAGAATTTGATGAGGCTACGTGCTTTAACATCTTCTTAGCATCAAGAAGTTTCCGCTACAAGGAAGTCATGCTAGACCGCTAAGCATCGCTAAGCACTCAAACACATTCTACCTTTTCACGGCACCGGTGGCCCGGCGGACACAACTCCTAGCTTCCTTGTGGATATTGAGTGAGGACGGGATGGAAAGCTTTATCCGACACTGACTCTCACAGTGGTCCGCAGAGGTACAGAAGGCAAAAGCCAACGATCTTCTCACTCTCTATGCACACGGGCTGTTCACTTCTGTTTGTGCCTTCTGCTTGCGCCAAAAGGTCCCAGGAGTACTTTTGCCGGGCTGCAGGTGTTCTATGTTATTGTAAGTTTCAGAATGTTTCCGTTTTAAGCTACACTTTTGAGATTTTCTAAGCAACATACGCAATTGAAGCATCAAGTCAAACATGTGTTCGGGAAAAAGTGTGACAACATGCTGACCCGCTTGCATCTTCAGAGTCCAGGACAAGAGAATTACATTTTCAGAAGAAGACTTGACCGTGGGACACAAACCTTGCAATCAGCTGTATGTGAGTATACATATATACATATATACATATATATATATACATATCCACAGGCGTCGTGCTCTGTCTGGCCTTTGTTTTTCTGTATTGTTGCTGTCTGCATAGCTGCAACTACGTCCTCATTTGGAGATAAGAAGCTTGCCATGTATCTGCACAAATTTATTACAATGACACGCAATGACAATGACAATTGCCGAGACAAGCTTTCTGAAAGTCTCAGAGATTGATAGTCTCCGTCCTGTCTGCAGGGCCCATTCCTCCAACTGCTCAGGACCTCGTGGGAACAAGAACTGGCAGTTCAGCTGCTGAGGCACTCCGCATCAAGGTTTGAAAAGGACGAAGAAGAATACATCAAGCAAAAATATAGAATATATAGAATAATGAGAAGAAAACGAAGAAGGAAGGAAGGAAGGAAGGAAGGAAGGAAGGAAGGAAGGAAGCAAGAAAGGAAGCAAGGAAGTAAGGAAGCAAGGAAGCAAGCAAGCAAGCAAGCAAGGAAGCAAGGAAGAAAGGAAGCAAGAAAGCAAATAAGCAAGGACAAATAAGCAAGGAAGCAAGGAAGCAAGGAAGCAAGGAAGCAAGGAAGCAAAAAGGAAGAAAGGAAGAAAGGAAGAAAGGAAGAAAGGAAGAAAGGAAGAAAGGAAGAAAGGAAGAAAGGAAGAAAGCAAGCAAGGAAGAAAGGAAGAAAGCAAGCAAGGAAGAAAGGAAGAAAGGGAGAAAGACAGAAAGAAAGAAAGACAGAAAGAAAGAAAGAAAGAAAGAAAGAAAGAAAGAAAGAAAGAAAGAAAAAATATGGAATATATAGAATAAGAAGAAGAAGAAACAAAAATAAAGAATGATGAAAAGACAATATAGAATAATCATTTAATGTTTAGACATGATGGCGTTTGGGTTTTGCCACAGGATGATCCGTTGCTTGCCTTTGTTCAGCCCTCGTTCTGTGTGCTCTTTCGTTCTTGGAAGCGCCAGGTGGATGCTTTGATCCGGCTGGGGTTTTGTCCATGTTGGGTTTCGGCCCTATCTGTGACCGCTTCGGCCGGTCTCCTCGGTGCATCCTTTTCCTGCCCTGGGGTGGTTGGGCGGGCGCTGGTGCCCCATGAGTCTTTGTTGTCGCTGGCCTCTGCTCTGCAGTGTGCTCGACGGCTGGCGGCCCTTTCTTTGCCGGTTACAGTCAATCAGTAATTAGCATAGTGGTCTCATATCACAGCTAAATAGCTCGGCTATGACACCGGTCTCACGCGCCGAGACGAATGTGCGAGAGAGAATAACAATTTAGAATTTATAGAAGAAGAAGAAGAAGAAGAAGAAGAAGAAGAAGAAGCACCTTGGCATCCAAAACTTCGAAGCTCTGGGACCAGCACGGGGACGGATGTCCATGGGAGGCCCCCTTGGAGTTGAAGAATCATACCTCGAAAAAGCAACCCCAACGTGTCCTGATGCCTTCAGGGCTTGCCGCTATCTGCCTCCAATGGGTAGCATAAATCAGACCACCCGGCTTCAGCAAATTTGCTGCTTGCTGCAGCATCTGAACAGGTGCCTGGCAGGCACTTACTTCAGAGACTCAAGATATCTCAAGATCAAAAATATCAAAGGACGAAAATTCACAAAGATCAAAGAAGAAAGTCTAAGAATTAATGTGATACTTTGATGGTCGTCTTGTTTTGTCTCGTGCATCTTTCGTCGCTGCCTCGCAATGGAGGATGTTCATCAACAGGACGGCATCCACAGAGGTGTCCAGGCCGTAACCGGTTGCTACAACGTCACGCACCTTCGGAAGCGCACTGGAAGGGAAGAAAACTGTGGCGCTGCACTGCAAGATGCTATACAGCATGCATCAATGACAAGAAAGGGACAACAGAAGGGACAACAGAAGGGACAACAGAAGGGATAGAAACGGATAGAAGATGCAAAAGAATAACGATCGAGCACAGGAAGGGCATGATGAAGACTGCCTCCAGCTTCACATTCTCCAGGACGGGAAACTGAGACAGTAGTCCTGATATCACCGGTGCCCAAGATCAAGACCCCTCTGGCAAGACACAAAGTGTTGAAGCAAATGAAAGATTGAGTATCAAATGAAATTGAAAGCAATTTCGCAGATAGAGAAAACGCGTCCCAAGATTTTGTCGTTACAAATGGAGAATTTGAATTGTTCGACCTTTTGGGTTCCGGGTTGGTGCGTTTGGCTTTGTGTCTTCAACGATTTCTCCATGGTAGGTAACTTGCAACGTTCTGGAGCTCACACCTCTCTTCTGCTGCATGATATTTGCAATATTTTGAAGCTCACACCTTTCATTCTGCACGGTATTCGTTCATTTTCCAGAGTAGTTGCAGGCATTTTGGAGCAGTACTCAAAGCGCATGGTATTTGCAGCAGTTTGGAACTCATATCATACCTCTTGTTCTTCATGGTGTGCAGCAGTTTTGACTCCACACCTTCACACCTCTCCTTTAGCATGGCATTTGCAAGAGCTTTCAGCTGCAGCAAAGGAAGGCAACCGCACACGCACAAGTAGCCAAATGATGAAGTTCTCTTCTGGTTTCGTTTTTGTTGCTATTGCTGTTGTTCTTGTCGTTGCTGCCTTTGTCCGCTTTGGTTTCTGTCCATGTTGCTGCCTGACGTGCAAACAAGAGGCAGCAGGACAGCGAAGTAGAGGGAAGGGTGTGACCGGCAAAAGGACGGGAAAGTTACAGTAAATGGAATATAGCTTGTTTCCTTTGTTACAAAAGGTCGCCTTTGCTGTACAGATATCTCAAATCCATAAAGAACAAAGGCAACAATAAAAAGCCTTCAAAACAAACTCTATTCAGAATTGTACACTGTATAATAATTATAGTGTGTATCGGTCAAATCTAAAACCTGCACGAATTTGGAGCAACTGATAAATGGGAAGCATGCGGACTGGAGTGCCGACAAGCAGCTTTGTTGCGTGCTTCGAACCATCTCTTGATCAATGTCAAAGCTGTGTAGCTCTTGAACGCGCTTAGCAACCTGCAGTCGTTACCATTGCAATCTTCCCAACATACGCATGAGACGACGAATGCACACATATATGGCTGCGGGTCAATACCCTGTACCACTGGTGAACATCCCAAGAATCAACAAAACATAACAGAATACCCTTTGTTGTGATATATGGTCATAAAATGTCATACAGGTCATGAGTTCTGACCCATGGCCGTATAATGCTCACTGCCACTCCGATCTTTCCAAGCACCGTTGCTAATGTCTATATTCTGTCTTCACTATGTCTACATTCTCTAAATCTACATTATCTAGATTCTTCAGTGATCTGAAAGCTTGTCGAAATCAAGGCACAGGTATGGTAAATGTACCATATCCACAGCCAAACTCCACAACTTTATCATGTTGACGGAGCCCTAGTAGATTCAGCCTCAGAGTTCGCTCAAGCAATTGAAAGTAGGCGAAACGAGGCAAAAAATGAATAGAATTGAAGAGAAAATACAAATGTTTACACCAATTTGAAAACATTAGATAGACAGTTGGACATAATCAAGCTTGCCTCAGTGAAGCTGAAAACACAAAAAAGAAAAGAAACATCGCCTGTGTGCTTTGTAAACAGGAGAGTCCCAATACATCCCAATGTATATAATATATATATATATATACTGGTTGTGGAATCTGTCCAACACTGGTAGGGAACTGCAGCAACACAAAGAACAGAGATCAGCACCCTGGCTGGATTGGATGTGCCCTGCACCACAAGTACCAGCGACCCCCGATCGCTATGGCAGCGCAACCGACCACGGTTTCAGGCCCTTTTTCCTGATGCGCAAAACCCCCTTGTCTCGAGCCCACAGTTCACATTACTGCTAATGAACCCAACTGCACAAGCTGCTTGGACACCCAGCACCGGAAGTGAATGGAGGACATGCATGGATGGGATCCCAAATGTAGAAATCACAACTGGTATATATATATATATAGTTGTATCATATTATATTATGTTATGATTTTTGGGCAAGCTGGAGCAGTGGGCAAAAGCAAATCGGGGAGTTCGAAATGCCGAGCTGCGTGGATTCTGGACTAACAAGCTGCTCCCACCAGTCTACCTGAGCACTGCGGAACAAACGTCGAAGGATGTCATTAAAAATAACAGAAATGAGGACATATGATTACAATTGATTACATCACATCCGACAAAAGGTTCATCTTGGATAGCAAGCCACTGTTACAAACATTTCGATCCAAGCAACACTAAACAGATCTAAACCGCAACCCGACGGACACTAAACTGTCTCCTCACAGCTGCTTGACCGTCCAAACTGGCTTCCTGACATTTGCAGGATATCTTCACTGACAAGACACGACAGGCATTCCACTCTCTCGCACGCGTGCAGTTGCCACAGAAGCAGTGGCCTGACACACGGTATTAAACCAGGCCCTAATTCTTAGCGCAGTGAAAAGAACCGCCAGCAAGAAACACGGCCCTGCCTTTGCCCGCAACAATCTGCTGGAAACAGCTGCCTTGGACACACTTTGATTGTCTCAACAGCAACTGTCCAACTTCAAAGTCAGCATGTGTCCCCACAGAACCACACAGAACCTACATTATTCTTCGGTTTTGAGATATGCAGTGCATGTGAACCATGTATTCAACGAACATTCCCTTGAGCCGAGAACCAAGCTGGCTACATCATTCAATCAAACAATATCGAAACCACATTGCAATTCAAGTGAAAAGCAGCTTGGGTGTTTGTCATTTTTCTGGTTGACTCCCCCCCGGGTTTCTTCGTGAAATGTCTAGCAAAGCTACCAGTACAGGCTCGAAAATGCAAATGGAGGTATGACATCTCGCAAAAAGATCAAAAACTGTGATTCAGTAAAACGGTAAACCTCCAACCGAAAACGCATAGGTTGTGTGACAATGTGTGACATATCTAATTACATCATATACGTTCATCTTAATGCTACTACCATTTCACAGGTGTATAGTATAATATATATGGTCAGCGCCCCTTCTGACGCCTACATTTTACATAATTTGAAATACACTTATCATTACTACATCTCATTGTAATAGCAGTGTAGTAAAAAAACACTGTAAAAACCGTATGAAAATGCATTTAGTGACTTATTCTCTAAACTAAAACTGAAAGCATTATAAAGAGAAACTGAATTATTTGGTGGCCAAATTTTGGCCGTGGATCAAGATAGTTTTTCATTCAAAAAAACTGGGGAAAAAGATACAAAAAAACACAAAAAAAACCTTGGAAAAATGTTGTTTTTGATCAGAAACCAAAAAAACCTAGGGAAAAGTATGTTTTTTGATCAAAAACCAAAAAAATACCTCGAGAAAACCAAAAAACTAAAAAACCATCGTTTGAAACAGAAAAGGTGGTTTCACCAAAAAGTTTTGGTTTTCCCTAAGTTTTTTTTGTTTTTTTTTGGTTTCCTTGAAAGGGTGTTTGGTTTTTTGGTTTCAGAAGCTCAAAAACCAAAAAAAACATGGGAAAAACATGGTTGTTCATTCAAAAAACCCAAACAACTACGAAAAAAAATAGTTTTTCATTCAAAAAACAAAAAAACTAGGAAAACAAATTGTTTTTGATCAAAAAAACAAAAACCTAGGAAAAAAAAACCTCGGGAAAACCAAGAAACCAAAACCAAAACTTTTTGGTGAAGCCATCTTTTCTGTTTCAGAAAATGTTTTTTTGGTTTTTTGGTTTTCTCGAAGTTTTTTTTGGTTTTTGCTCAAAAGCCAACTTTTCCCTAGGTTTTTTGTTTTTTTGAATGAAGAACCAACTTTTTCCAAGGCTTTTGTGGTTTTTTGATCTGAAGGTTTTTTCCCCTTAAGTTTTTTTTGGTTGCGCTGTGATTGGTTCTCATTTCAGTCCACGGGAAGCAAGCATCTGTTGACTCTGCAGCTTAGCTCAATCTAATGTTTTTTTTGCGCAGGAAACTTTTTGGTGAATTGTTTTTTCTTGTTCAAAAAATGTTTTTTGTTTTTTTGGTTTTCTCGAGTTTTTCTTGGTTTTTCTTTACAATTTTCATAGGCATTGTTAATTTGGTTTTTAACTTCAAATAGAAAAACTACTGTGGCTGCTCCACAGTCCAACTACCATATCACTTCTTTTCACATAACGTTACTATTCTCTTTTCTAGTACCATAAGCCATATATGTGATTTTCATTACAATATAAATGTGCTTGATTTTATATATATTTATATTTGTGTATATATTTGATAACTGTGATAATATTATCGCAATATGATTCTTTAAGACCCTAGACTCTAGTAAAACATGTCGCACAACCTTGCCACTGCCAATTATATGTACATTTCTTTTGAGATCCCTTCACTAAACCACACTTCAATTCAAGTATTTGGCTTACTCTACCACCCTTTGTACAGTAGCATTGCCATCTTGCTACTATTACTACTGCTACTTGATTTCCTTTTTAAAGTTTGATTCACCGATTCAATAATTTCATGTGACTCATTCAATTCTGAAATCCTTACTGTTTTTGGTGGCTGTGAATATGATCTGAATAATCTTCAATAGATTATTTGTAATGTAATTGACATCGCTATTATTCTGAATATTATCAAAGCTGTTAGCAATATTACTAGAATATGCATTCCTGACATATCAACTAAATAGTTTCCAAAGTACTATGTGCTCATTTCATAGATTCTTCAAGACCATAGAGTACAATTTGTTTCATTAATACAGGTACTATTATTGTCATGACAGTGAACAGTCAACATGCCCATTGCCCATCATATACACAGGACATCTTTTCACTCAAAACATATTTGCTATATAGTATTACTATCACTGGTACTTTTGCTATTAGCACTGCTTCTATCATTGCTATTACCATTGCTGCCAGTGTTAGTACTTCACCACAAAACAATGGGGAGGTAATTAGTTTAACTGGAAACACTTGCTGTAACTACGCTCAAGTGAAACCACTTACATGTCAGCTTCCAGTCACTATTTTAACACAATTTTCAAAGCCAATCTATAGGTTCCACATACTAGACCTAATACTACATTAAATATGATTCAATATTGCCATCAGTACCAATGCCATAGTAAAACAATATTTCATTCTTTTGCATGAATATGGGCTCTTATCTCCCCTAGTTGTATAACAATAAAATCGGTCAAACATGTCAAAGTGTTCCCTTTATTTATCAAGGTTATCAGTACTATTGTTAGTACTAAGTACTACTGAAAGTGCACAGGTGGTCACATTATAGGATGATTTAACAAAAATGCTAAAACATTTATCAGCTATTACGTCAAATGTAGGCGCCAGAAGGGGCGCTGAGCATATATATATATATATTACGTATATATAGATATGTTGGTTCATATGATCCATACATGCATTATTGTACTATTCTATGATGCTTTGCGATCTCCTAGCACCTCATAAATACCACAAGCACTGCCATTTCAACTCCTTTCTTGCTTGAAACCCGTGACCCACTGGACTACCAATACCCCACCAATGTGAGCTCGGCTGCAAGGGTCACTGGACCAAGTCGAGTGCCACAGAAGCATCTTTGCGAACCTGAAGAAGAACGAGGCATTCCACGACAGAAATACGGAGCAAGCAGTGCAGCAAGCTTAGAGCAAGCTTAGAGCAAGCTTAGAGCAAGCTTAGAGCAAGCTTAGCAATCCAGGAGCCTTTCAAACCGATAGCATTCGACAGCTGACTTCTGTGGATTTCTATTGATTTCCATTGATTTCCTTTCTTTCAGTGGCAGTTGGTGTGCAAAAATTTGATGAAACTTATTGAAAGTTGGCGCATCTCCAACGCCCAATGCAGAAGGCTGAAAGTGCAATGTGACTCTGGGATTCCGATCGTTTCTCTTTTTCGATGATGTCTATTGATGTAATAAAAAGACACTTAATATATCAATAGACATCAAAATATCAAAATCATATATGTATATATATATACATATATATACAGATATAATATACATATAATGCTGCAGTCATTGATACGTTTCAAAAATCATCGAGCCTCGTCCAGGGATCCGCCTGTGCGCACATAGATGAGTCACGCCACTGCTCAGTCACAGTCTACAAGAACAAGTAAAAACATATGAAATGAATGCAGAAAATTCATAAGAAATGAATGAAATGAATAGAATCCCAGAGAGAGAGAGAGAGAGTGACCTGTTTGTTCCTCCACTCCACCGGAGCGCAACTTGGTACAGAGGAGCACCCCGGAGCACTGACGGGGGCACCTTGCCAGCTGAAGCTTGTTGGGCAGGGCAGTCCTGTTCGGTCTTTGTGATCTCAAAACATGCCATGTCGAAAGGATGTCCTGGATGCCCTGGGCGGCATGATGCCAAGGCTTAAGCGAAAGGGCTAAAGTGCTTCGGGCATGGTTCGGGCGAGGCAAATCGTTTCCTCCGCTCGACAAACCTTTGTCTATTTATTCCTCCAACTGCCTCACTCTTGAAATATGTTGAATCCAATTTTAATCAAAGATCTTCGTTGCTGGAGCAAACCGTTCAAGTCGGAATTGCGCTTATACCTTTTATGACGATTGGCTTATTCTTAAAAGTCACAGTATCTATTATTGAACTCTCATGTACGTCATCATGCAAACAACCTTCTCTATTTTGGGCATGAGCACGGCCTGGCAGGGTGGCGCATGGCAAACGTGGAAGAGGCCAACATGGCCAAGGACTGCTTCGACAAGTGTCTGTAACTCTGTTTGCCTGTTCCGCCGCCCAACCCAACATCATCCAACATCTGTTTTTGAGGTTTTCATCTTGTTTTGATGCGGCTCGAAGATGCTTCAACTATCTTCAACTTGTGTGTGTGTGTATATGCCGTGATCTAAGCATAGTTGCTCTCTTACACAGGGAGGTCATCCACTTTGAGTACTTGCTTGTACAACATGGCTTAGTATAACTCAGCGTGGCTCAAGAACCCTTGGCTGCAGAGCGTTAAAAAGCCTTCGACACAGAAATAGAAAGCATCACAAAGCAGGGAAGGACAAGCTGAGGTCACTCGCTGCTTGGCAGAGCCCAAGAGTGCAAGCGCCTACAGTACTGTAGACTGAGTCAAAGAGTGTCTTTGTGCCGGATTTTCTGAACAGGTTCAGTTACGACGAAGCTGGAGTCCATGTTGGTATCCAAAAGGTGGCAAAACAAAAAGAAAAAAAAATGAAAAAAAGGATCAAAGTTAAGAGAATATGCAAGAAGTAAATGCAAGAGAGTTCAGAATAAAGGTTGCCAACTTAAGAAGGAGGGTAAGAAGAAGAAAAAGTTAGAAATAAATAAAAGATATGACTTCATATGACTCCTTAAATTTCCCGTTAAAGGATTCTGTGAAAAAGTTTCACCCTTCAGCCTCCTGCAGCTCTGCTTTGAGTTGCTGCGTGGGCACTGCAAGCGATGGCTCCCTGTAGTCGCGGGAACCTTCAAAGGCTTCGCACCGAGCCACTAGAACAGTAGTGGGAACCATGATGCTGTGACATCTTGTGACTTGTCGATAAGTTGAGGTTCCAAATCAACTGAAACGCCATCCTTTGCAGTAACGTCTGGTTTCTTTGCACGACCCCCAGCTTCAAGGCTGGAAGGTTTCTGCGACGGGGTCACTATGGATCTATGGTTTTGCACTTTCAGTTTGCATCTCATTTCTCGGTGCCGCTCCAAATGAGACCTTACAAATATATACAAGTACTAATTTACATCTATTTACTACGTTCATCCGCAAGTATATCGGAATCTCCATGGTCAATATTTCGAAGCAACGATACAATGCACGAAGCAACGATACACCTCTCAACGCGAAAGTACCACCGACAATTCCACAGAATTTCAAGGCATGGAAATGGGATGAAGTGCGGTAGAGTGCCTCCATCCTTGCGCGTGAGTTCCGCAGCTATGGTAGACCTCAAAGCACTGAGAGCAAAGTCACAAGCACAGCTGACGTGGAACCAAGGTGTCAAGATGTGCTGCTGCTGCGAATTTCGAATTTTGAAGTCAAGATTTTACTTGGAATGAGGCAGAACCGTCGCATCAAAGATGGTACGGCAGTAGGTAGCAGCCTGAACAGCGAGCCAAAAACAGCACATAATCAACTATACATATATGTTCCAGCCCTGCTGGCCCCCCTCCCCCCCCCTCCCCATCCTCACCCCCCCCTCCCCCCTGTGGTCTGGGGGTTGGTTTGGGGAGTGGGGTGGTAGTATCTAAGTAGTGCATAAGCACAAGTACTGTGTAGGCTGCATGTTGGTAGTATGATATAGATGCTATATGAGTACTATGTAGGTGGCATATACCCCCCCCTCCCCCCCTGTGGTGTGGTGGTGGGTTGGTTTGGGGAATGGGGTGGTAGTATCTATCTAAGTAGTGCATAAGCACAAGTACTATGTAGATTGCATGTTGGTAGTATGTAACTAGTTTGCAAGTAATATAAAGATGCTATATGGGTACTATGTAGGTGGCATATAGGTAATATATGAGATGGGAAGTCTATGGGTAGAATACAGGTAGTATATAGGTAGTATGTAGCTAGTATATGGGCAGTATCTTGGTAGCAAACAGATAGTATATAGGTAGCACGTACGTAGTGTATATGCTATGTAAAATATAGGTAGTATGTATGTAGGTAGTCTTTAAGTAGCATGTGGGCAGTATGTGGGTAATATAAAGGTAGTATATAGGTAGTATGTAGGTAGCATATATGTAGATGGGAAGTATGTAGGTAGCATATAAGTACATAGTATGTAGGTAGCATACAGGGAGTGTATAGGTAGTATGTAGGTAGCATATAGGCAGTGTACAGGTAGCATGAAAAAATATGTAGGTAGTGTATAAGTAGAATTGGATGACATTGGGGGGGGGCCGTCGGGGCCTGGGGCTGGAACATATATAATCATACATAAATCAAATACATGGGCACAAATTCACATATTACACATGCTGGCTTTCCACAGGATGAATGTGTGGGGATGTGCATTGCGTATGGCATGTGCAAGTGCAAATGTACATACTTGTAGAAGTGCCGCTGAGTGCTATATTTGCGTCTTCATTTTGGTAACGGCCGGTAACGGCTCCCCCCCAGATTAGTGAGTATGGCGACCCACGTGGCAAGATGATTGACGGTTGGCTGGGCCACTATTGATGAATAATTCATAAAAAGAATGACCAGTCAACCAAGCAAAGGTAACTAACTCCATTGTTTACGACGTGCACAAACTTTTCATCACTATCTGAACAATTTGTTGATCTGCTGCAAATCCTCGGCACAGTACATGAAGGCTTTGAGTATGGAGAAACAATATTGAAAGCAGGTTTGAAGAGAAATGAACAGATACAGTATATGAAAAGGTGATATAGTAGCGATGTGAAAAGAAGGAAGGATGCAAAAAAGGATACAGTGACTGGCGTGGAAAGAAGGTATGAAAGAAAATAACAGCCATGAAAAGAAGGTATTGAAAGAAAATAGCGGATATAAAAAGATCCAGTAACAAATGTGAAAAGAATGTATAAAAGGACGATATGAAAAAATGTAGAGACAAGATGAGACAATGTGCAAAGACAATGTGAAAAGATCAAATGAAAATGATCCATGAAACAAATCACAGCAACACACATGTTAAACACATCTGTGAAAATGATATAGAGAAAGTGGTAGGAGATAGAAGGAGAAAATAGGAGAGATGAAAAGATCGAGACCGAATGAGAGCAGTTTAGCAAGGCGCCTTTGCTGCTGCCAAAGTGAGTTGCTGGCCCCCGTGACGTGTGTCGTGAGTGAACCTGTGATGGCGCACATCGCATAGAAGACACGTCCCAAACGAGGACAGGATCGCAGATTCGAATCATTGAAACAATCAGAATTTATCTTGAAAAATGTGAAGATTGGAATTATTATGAATGATTGACAGAATTACAGTAATCTCGCAATAGCGTTAAATCACTTACAACTACAGAAAAGTCAAAGCGAGGAGAAGAAAATTTGGGCCCAGGCCTTTCTTCTAGGTCACGCAAATGGACCTATCTTTGCGAATGGTCCCAGGTTCAAAAATTTTGTTTGACAAAAAGAGAAGTCTCATCCATAGTGTTAAAAGATGTCAAGAAGTAACCAAAGCAAATGGCTGAAAGCTAGGAGCCCTGCGACAGAAATCCCGCGCCTTAGCATTGTCCAGTACGGTCCAGTACCCGTTGTGAAGGTGTTACGAACCATACCCTAGCGCTAGCTCCTTCCCTTCACTGCAGCGGGGACTACCTATCTTTATCACAAGGAATCCTCCCGACTGAACAAGTCCTACATTCTGCATTCATTTGCATCAATTAATTGTATCTATGCAAAATTGTTTATTGCATTTGCAGAGGTTCACAAGTCCTCTTTCTCTGGGGGAGGACTTCAGCCAGTTTCCAAGCAAAGGTATTCTTGAATAAACTCTGGATTCAGAAAAAAACAGGGATCTTGATGATCTTGAACTGAACTGAACCATCATGTATGCCTTCTACGGATTGCAATTTGAAATTAAGATTCATTTGATGCTTTGTTCTTGCCCAGATGCTGTCCCAAACAAGCTTTTCGACTGAATTGATACATTGCCTCAGCTTTCTGAAAGCGCTCCAGAAGCAGACCACAAAATACCCAGCATCAAAGCAGAAGTGCAAGGAGCAAACACCGAAGGAACATGAACATGTCTTGTTTGATCTTGTTTGATGCTTTGAGGGAAGCAACCAAAGAGAATCCCTGGGGAACATATGCCTGGGTAAATCGGAAAACTTTTCGTGTAGCAGAGCGGAATCTACCATGCAATTGGAAACAATAACTTGGCTCTCAGAACTGCAATGATCACAACGCTAAGTGATGCGTAGTGTGCAAGGTAGTAAGCAGGGGGAAGCATGTGATATGACTTGCTGTACATGTACTGTATCTGATCGGTGCTGGGGAAACGAGCCTCTTCGGCCACCAGAAACAGGGTCCGGCCTGGCTAAGACTGTCTCTTACTGTACCGGTCTCCTGATGTTTCCAGCTGTGTTACTGTCTCTTGGTTTTCTTCACTCCGCTTTTCTCGAAAACAAACAAACGAACAACTCAAAAGCTCTGGAGGACACTCAACTTGGATCAAAGCCTTGTACTTCGATTTCGGCGTTCCATAACAACCTTGCCATTTCCAAGTCATTGCTTGCAGCAAGCAATGCAAAGAGCATATTTGTGAAATTGTTTTCCATGTTTGCATTTCTCCAAATTCGTATTGTACAACGAAGCAAGTCTTGCCATTTTACTCCAAAGGGAAGTGCTTGGAGCCACTTAAGCACGCTTAGTTGCATTTTTTGCACTGTGCTCTCCAAAAGATTCATATAATATTCTGTCGTCTCATGATGTGCTCTATCCCAAGAGCAAGCTCGCTTTAACCCCAAGGCTCCCGTGCGCGAAGTCAAGTAGGTGCACCATGCGAAACGATATCCTTGGAACAATCACAACAAAATGCAACAATGCGAATGAAAACATACCGTAGGTGTATGACAACTGAGAACATGTTTCACGTATTTTCACGTGATCCGTGCACATCTGTCACCACGAGAGCTGAACTTGCTGCTCAGTTTACTCTGGTCCTTCCTGCACCGAGGCCCAAGCCCGAGTTCACTTGCCACTTGTTCGAGATGCGCCGGGAGCTTTTTCAGCTGGCACAACAAAGCTTGAGAAGGAATTTCAAGTTTGTTTGACACCAAGCGAAAGTACAGGAGATGCAAGTATTCGCGCAAAATCACTTTGCAAATCTTTGCAAGTTTGCCTCCAGAAATGCAAATTCGATGCAGCGTTTTGTATTTGTTCAGGACATGACGCAGACTTGGAATCAAGATCATATTATATATTGTTTGAAAAATATGTCATCAGAACAAAGAGCTTTCGGCAGCTGTTCAATGCCTTGGGGCTACAGTATCCAGATTTTGCACTGCTCAGGAGCTACATCGAAGGTGCTTGCACGTTCCAAAGCCTTGATGCGTTCTTTGCATGTTTTTCTCATTTGGATAAATAGCACAACTTGTAAGACTTATCATGCATGTGATTCATGTGATATATGCGCTGCGTATCCAAAGGACAGATATTTTGCCAGACGAGAGAAATCGACAGGGAGCAAATGAAGCCAGTGCTTCATGAGTTGATTGTTTAGTTGCTTGGAAATTGAAATACACATGCATTGTATATATGTATATTGTATGTATATAGATATATTTATGGACAAATTTATCGAATATCATATGCACCCAAATATTTGTGTGTACATGTGACTGATGTTGTCCGCTAGCATGCTTGATTTCTTCATCCTTTTGTCTGCTTAATCTAATTTCATCTAGTGGTTGATGTGTTGATGAGTTGGCGACTAGACAGTATCATCAACTGAATAGACACAGCGAAGAATCAAGGGAAAATAGACGATAAACGAAGAAACAAACGCACGGAGGAGCCACGATTCTTCCTCTGAACTGTTGAATGAGACAAGTGAGAAACTGATTGGCGGGACACTGACGACTGACTGACGGACGGACATAAGTTTGTGATGCAAACGACAGTATCTCAAAACAGCATGACACCCTGCGGCCATCGGCAGGGAGATGCAGGGAGCAAGACTGATCAGCCATGAGGTTGGCAAACGCTGAGGTGTCGGAACACATCTATCTGAATCTATGTGCCCGATAGGGCTCCCTTTCTGGGGACAAATCACAAGATGCATGTTGGTGCCTCAGTCGGAGGAGCGACTCCGTCAATGATGTCCACAACATTCCACCTGGTTCAAAGATAGGCTGCGCACAATTGCAGATTGCCACATTCGTATCTACATCATAGTGATACTGAGGTTGTTCAACAATATCCGTAATACAGGCATTATTGGGTGTATGTGTATACAGTCTATATAATTCTATATATATATATATATTGATTTATTTGAATCTTTACATGTAAATATATATATATCACATATATATATATACTTTAATCGACATATTTGTCTTCATACACACACTTTGGATATCCGTGTGGCTTTCGTGTTGATCTCTTGGATCCCTTTGCCTTGCGCATCGCTGCAACACAGATCCGTCATCGGACTTCAGGTTCTGAATCTTTTGCCGCTCGCCTGAAGAGATGCAGATGCAAGCTATTCCATGAATCTTCACAGAATTCTGAATGATCTGAATGTAGCTTTTCTGAATGCTTGTCTTTTGCCATGAAAACACATGAAAACAGGGCAGCTCTCCCACCTAAATGACTTGCCCTCTCAAGGAGCTCCTCCATTACAAGGTCGTGCACGACGAATACAATCCGGTCTCGCTCCTGGTACGGAAGAGGAAAGCTTCCTATGACTTCATCATTCCAACATGTTTGGATTGGCCTCCCTGCTAAAGCATGTTCCGTACTCTCATAGTTCGATACACCAACGCACACGGCCTGAAAAGTCTCATCACCGTCCGGAGGCGTGCAACACCTTGCAGGAGCTGCTCGGTGGCAAGTTCTCAAATCCAGCAATTCACTGACCAAACGGCTGCAAGTCATCGGCTGCAATGACTTCTTTTCGTTTCTCGTCGCTTTTTGTTGCTTTTCATCGCTTTTCCACACGTCAGGGAGCGCACCAAGCGAGCCAGCAGCGCTGGAGTTGACGGTTACAATGATCCGAGCTGTGTTAGAATTGAATTGTTATGATATTTTTTGACAGGACCATCTAAGCCAGATTGTCCCAGATGATAAGCTATATACAGTCTCCCACTAAGCAGACCAGTGATTGGCTCCTCTGGAAACCATAAATTTGTATCTGTTCTTATCATTTGAACTGGTGGGTAAGAGTACTGTACTTTCAATATCTTTGAATCTTTTTCAAAACATAAACATTTTCAAAGCACATAAGGGGCTGGAGGGTACTGGAATTCATATGCAGAAGGCTTCTGGTCAGCGTTCCGATCACAATCACAGCTCACAATAACACTCCATAATGCAGTATGAGTCTAACATATCAACATATATCAACCCATGGCCGGTATTAAACGAGGGGAAGCAGAGAACATAGAAAGCCATATAAGGCAATGAAAGAAGGATTGAAAATTCTACAGACATCCCAAAACCAAGAGGCTTTGCAAGGTTTGGCTGCATTGGTTCTTGAGCGATCAACGATCATCAACTTTCGCATTTCTTGATGCTGCTCCCTACTTGGTGCTGTACCTTTCCTAAACTGCAGAAGGCTCGAAGTGACTCCTGAGAAATGAGGATTCACTGTAGGTTGCACCTATGTTTGAAGGATGAATGTGCGGCATCGTAAAACCTTCGTTGAGAATCTCCGGGCCCAAATCTCTGGATCAATCTAGTCCTCTTTGTAATCCTCACTCTATCCTCTCCTTTCCTACTGTCCTTTTGGACTGTGGAAGGATTGCGCTTGAGGAGTCTGAAATTTGAGCATCCTCCTTGCATGCTGTAGCAGCCTGAATAATGCCTCGATCGGTTGGACTTAGATTTGTGCAAAAATTCAAACGCTTCTGAAGCGACACTATCCATGAGTTGTCTTCCAGAGATCGCAACGTATTTCATTGGCAACTTGCAGGAAAAATTATATCAAGAGGCATCAAGGTCCATGCATTGCTAGTGCAGGGGAGCACACCCTTGCACTTCTAATTTCGGCGTTGGAAAGCCGCACTGACACAGATAAACTGACCCCCGGAGCAGGGACACCAGGGGACACCATGGCCAGCGCAATTTGCAATCGGATTTGCGCTCTTCACACAGAGTTTGAAATTCGTGCGACCGCAGCTCCAGCTGCTTGGATCTGACAGGTTCCATAAAACTTCGCTGGTCCCAAGTCAAGGTGACTGTGGCAGCCAAGTCAACCCTTGGAATCCTGATGGATCCTGATGGATCCTGTATGCCTTGGAGCATGACCCTCAAGCTCCACTCTGAATCCTCGCATTCAGACAGGCTTTACTTCAGTCCTCCAGTGTTGAAAAGACTATTTCATTAAACAGCACCAAACTCTGCAGGCCAGTCAAAAAAACATCTGAAATGTGCAAGGTCCTGAAGTTCCAATCAGATCGCGGGCGCAGAATCTGACCAAAATCAGAGAAAAAGCTAATCATCCAACTGAAATGGCACTCAGAACAACAGAGGAGCAGGTTGTGAATGTTGCAAACTGCTTGCCAATTTGTGCCTGAGAAAGGTCACAGTTCCTGATAGCACAATGGACATCAATAGACTTTTGCACCTGGCCTTGAATCGGAGGATGCTTTGGTTTTTCATCTCTTGCAATATACCAAACCTCACCAACTCTCATGCAAATGTTGCAGCGTGATTGCACTCTGATCGCTGTTGTCAAATGCTTCCGTTGTTCACTCAGATGCTTTCACTCAGAAGCGGATGCTCTTCGATGCTTTGCTGAGAGGAGAGACACATCGCTGGCATCGTTTACTGCAAGGATCTGATCACCTGGACCCACACATGCCAAGCACACGCCAAGTATCAAGTAGTTACAGTATCACACGGTGTACAGCAAAACAAAAGTATGCAAAAGTAATACATGAACTCGGACTCAGTGGAGAGTCTCCTTTTTCCCAAAAGCATCTTCGATGCGATGGGTTCTCGTTGTGTTTCCTTTCGCGAGTGTTGCCGGCGCGGTGAGGGGTAAGGGAAGGGGACGTAAGGGAAGGTACAGGAAGGGAAGGGAAGCTAAGGAAAAGGGAAGGTACGGGAAGAAGGTAAGGGAAGGGAAGGTAAAGGAAGGGAAGGTAAGGGAAGGTACAGGAAGGGAAGGGAAGCTAAGGAAAAGGGAAGGTAAGGGAAGAAGGTAAGGGAAGGGAAGGTAAAGGAAGGGAAGGTAAGGGAAGGTAAGGGAAGGGAAGGTAAAGGAAGGGAAGGTAAGGGAAGGTAAGGGAAAGGAAGGTAAGGGAAGGAAAGGTCAGGGAAGGGAAGGTCAGGGAAGGTAACGGAAGGGAGGGTAAGGAAAGGTAAGGGAACGGAAGGTAAGGAGAGGTAAAGGTTCAGGCGCGGGGGTGGTGGACAGGCTTGGGCGCGAGTGCGGCGGACATTGCTGCGGGCGCTCTGTTAAGCTGCGGTGGGTGCTTGTTTAGGTGCTGCGGTGGTGGACATGCTGGGGCGCGAGTGCGGCGGGTTTTGCTGCGGACGCTCCGTGTATAGTTGCGGCGAGTGCTTGTTCAGGTGCGGGGGTGGTGGACATGCTGGGGCGCGAGTGCGGCGGGTTTTGCTGCGGACGCTCCGTGTATAGTTGCGGCGAGTGCTTGTTCAGGTGCGGGGGTGGTGGACATGCTGGGGCGCGAGTGCGGCGGGACTTGTTGCGGACGGTTTGTGTAGCTGCGGCGGGCGCTTGTTCAGGTGCGGGGGTGGAGGACATGCTGGGGCGC
>VSDK01026816.1:24186-40599 GCA_009767595.1 Symbiodinium kawagutii
CATCATCATCATCATCATCATCATCATCGTCCTCATCCTCATCATCCTCATCTTCCTCCTCATCATCATCATCGTCATCATCATCGTCATCGTCATCATCATCGTCATCATCATCATCATCATCATCATCATCATCAGCAGCAGCAGCAGCAGCATCACAGTATTTATCGTCATCATCAGCAGCAGCATTATCATCATCAGCAGCAGCATGACCATGTCATGATGCCAGCATCATCATCACACCCACAAACACCATCATAGTCATGGAACAGTCCGTCACATGTCATAGCGAAATAAGTGTCACAGCCGAATCAGAGTCACATCCAAGCAAGTGCAACAGCTGAGTAAGTGTCACAGCCAAGTGAGACACCAGATACATCAGTGCAAAGACACCAGATAGAAACACCGTAGCAAAATCAAGAACACCAGAGAAAAGACACCAAATGGAAACACCAGAAAAGAAAAAACACCAGAGGAAAAAAAAGGACCAGAGACCAAAACACCAGCAAAAAAAAACGAGCAAAAACATGCAAAAACACCAGCAAAGAAAGAACACCAGAGCAACAACACCAGCGGAAGAAAAACACCAGAGAAATGACTCTAGAGAGAAATACCAAAAGAGAAAAACAGAGGAAGAGAAAAACTCCAGCAAAGAAAAAAAAACATCATCACCTTCAACCATCATACACACCAGCACTTCATTTCAAACAACTCTCTCCTCTTGCAGGCTCCTTTTTCTGGAAACTTCCGCCACCGCCTTGTGCGGTTAATACGTTACTATTGACATTACAATGAAGATTACTACTACCAGTACTCTTATCTTTACTACCACTGTTGCCGTTACTATTGCTCCTACTAATCACACTACGCACTACGTCCACAACAATCACAAGAACAACCGTAACAACAAATGAACGAACGAACGAACGAACGAACGAACGAACGAACGAACGAACGAAGGAAGGAACGAACGAAGGAACGAATGAAGGAACGAAGGAACGAACGAACGAACGAACGAAGGAACGAATGAAGGAACGAAGGAACGAACGAAGGAACGAACAAACAAACAAACAAACAAACAAACAAACAAACAAACAAACAAAAAAGAAAAGAAAAAAGGAAACAAGCAAAAATAAGAATGGTTAGAGTAACGGTTAGAGTACAAACAAGGACGATGACAACGACAGCAGCCGCACCTTCATAGGCAGCTGGCCATGATGGTGCGAGACCTTGCATTCTAAAGAGAAAAAGAAAAGAAGATATAAGAAGGAAAGTAATTCTAATCCAACATCATCCAACATCCCAGTAAAGTGCTTCAAAAATGTCCAAAAAAAAATCCAACGTCACCAAATTGGTGTGCCCCACCTGCATGCCCAACTCTGTGGTTGGACTTGCCTCTCAAGTTGCGCAAAGGACCAAGTCCTTGCTTAACATTCTATGAGATCAAAGATCTTGACTAGCACTACAGTAGTACTACAGTATACTATTGTAGTATATTGTAGTACTGAAATCATTCAAGGTGTAGTATACTACTGTAGTACTTGTGATTAAAACTCTGACTCTAGCAAGATAGAGGCCCGTGTCTGTGAAGGGTATTGAACAAATGCACAAGACAATCATCTGTAGCCCACCTTCCGCACTGTGAACTGCAAGATCCAGTTGCCCCCATCGGTTTCAGTGAACTTGTTGTCCTTCAAGTTGGGAGCTTCCTGGCGCCAGGCTGCCATCAATAAAGCAGACCTGCATCATTTATTGAATCAAAATCATCATCATTTAAATCCATTTGAAATTTGATCTTGTATCAATTCAAAGTGCATCATCGCTTGAATCCATTGGACTAAATCTCCAGATCCACACAAGTTATCACAGATCCGTAAGCCTTTTAGCTGCCACAAACATCGGTCTTTGTCTCAGTATTGATTTTGACAGTGGTCCATTGGTGAATCGGTTCAGATGGCAGATGCCTGCACCGTTTGCATAGGTGCCGTCATCAAGGTCCCTGACTCCCCTGTGTTACCTCAAGGCGCTCATTGATTGCTGCCAGAATGTGTTCAATCACGTTCAAAGTCGAGACAGTTGAGATTGGATGACCAGTTGTCACTTCTGTAGATCTGCTGTAAACTATGTCGGGTTCGTAGCCACACTGCAATATCGACTGTAAGCAACTTGCAAACACCCCGTTAATGCCAGGGGACTTGGTTGGCCAATCGGTTGCTGCTCGTCCATCTCATGATAAGTCTTCATAGCATCAACCTGTCCACAAAAGCAGGCGTCTGATTAACAGTCACCTTGCTCTTGCTTGAAAGTCCTCCCCAAAGCGCTCCAAAGACACTTAACATTGGTTTTGTGAAAGCTGATCTGGAGCAACAGAACTGTTTGTCTGCCGGGCACAAATGCAAAGTAACTCCGTGACTGTACTTGCCTGAAGCTGCTGCAAAACCTTCTGGTAGTACGCAATTCCATGCGTCATCTGAGGGTAAGCACAAAAGCTTTTCGTGTCAAACTGGGTAACTCCGACTCTGTCTGTTGTGCTCAGAGTCTGAAGAAACCCTTCACTATTAATTGAGAAGCCCTCTTTCTTCCTGAAGCTCAGTGACCATATTGGACAATAGAGTGTCCTCATTCATTTTTTGACTCAGCTCCTATTCCCTGCAAACATGAGTCAAGTTGACACTGAGCTTCCCACCATCAGAAACTTCTGCCCTGGGTCAGGCTCTGGCACCAAGTCCGCCAAGGGCAATCGGGTGCCTTCATTCCTTCCCAAAGTCCTTTCCTTTACGAAGTTGCTGAAGTCCTTTCCTTCTCCCTTTCCTTTCTTTCCTTTCTTTCCTTCACCCTTCCCGAAGGACTTCCCAAGGGTCTTCCCTCCCTTTGCTCCCTTTCCATAGCCTGTATGTCCTCCTGCACCTTGCTTCCCCCAGCTCTTTCCAAAGACTCCGCTGTCAAGCGGTCTATCGGAATCTCCTTCTCTCCACTTGGAGCCTTTGCCGCCTTTGCCGCCCTTGTCTTTACCACTTTGGCAATTGGAAGTTGCTCCACAAGTCGAAGTTCCTCCTTTTCGAAAGTTGCTGATGGTTTCGCTTGTACCTGCAGAAACTTTGTTGCCAAATGTTTCATGTTATCAACGAACCCAGGAGCTGTGTTCAACTCGCGAGTCGACCTGGTGTCTTGTCATTCAACTCAATCGTGGCATTCTGAAATCATCAGCCATTACAACTCCTGCCTCGACCTCCTGACGCAAATTTGTCCTGAAACAACGGCTTGCAAACAGCTTGCTGTGCTGAAAAGAGTCGAAGTCTCCAGAGTTCTGTGGCGAAGCCACTTCCAGCTTTGATTCTAATTCAAGGGTCTGCTTGATGACTCAAACCTATCCTCGCCCAATATCACTTTTCACATCTCTTCACGGCTTACCCCCAATTGGATCCAATTGGTGCCCCTGCCTTTCCCACGTCACAAGACGCTATATCTTTGTGTACTCTTTCTTGATCTTTTTCAAGATACCTGCTTTGGGCGAGCCGCTAGAAATCCTCAAACCAGCCGCTAGAAATCCTAAAACTATCTTGAACACTTTTGTAGCTTTTGCGTATAGAACTGCTCGTCTTTAGTGTTCAATTTGAAGCCAAATTGAAGTATCAGCGAATTCGACATGAAATCTGAACGTGGAAAGCGTGCGAGACTCGTGCTGTCATCCATCCAAAAAGATCAACTTGCGGCACCTGGAAAGCTCCATGGGCTCGAGTTCAACTTGTTTCTTGCCTTCTCGGGTGGACAAACGAAGCGGGAGGTATGAAAGCTTTTAAAACTGGACAGAGAATCAGCACTGAGAATGAGAACAAGGCAATCCGAAGGCGACTAAGTATCACTAAGTCACATTGCATGGCCTTTGCAAAATGCTCTGTTCCCAGATATTGGATGAAATTGAGCCTTCGTGCTGTGTATCAGGCCAGGATTCGATTTTACCTAAGCTTCCACCAAACGCCCAAAGGGCACCCAAATCCGGCGCCCAAATCCAAATCTTGAGGGGTGAGTCATGGTGAGTCCAAATTCTATACTGAAGGATTGCTGCATATTGCTGCCGCTCAGAATGCAACCCTATCAATGCACAAGAAAGTCTTACAAGCAACACCAGGAGTTCATCGAGTTCATCGAATCCATGAGTCAGCGGTCACTCGACCCTGGTGCACGCAGCCGTAAGAGTAACTGTAAGCATCGTAAGCCATTCACCAACAGGGACAGCTTTCTTCCGCATGTCCTTTGCTGGAGTTGGCCTTGGAACTGAGGGTCAAAGCATGAGAGGAAACGAGTCCCAATGGGTGCATCACATCTGCCATTGGTATAATGAAAACTTTAATCATTTTATGTAAGTTACAATAACTTTATATACACTTTATATCCTGTGCTTTTTCTGTCATGTTTGACAGTGCAGTGCTCCTAGCTCTTCTAGCGACATGAAATGAAGACTGTCATAGAATATCCAAATATATCCTACAGTAACAATTCCTAACATCATTCATATTCCTTGATTTGGACCAAGCGTGGGAGAGATTGTCGAATCTCCAAATAAGTCGATAGCTCATGAAAGAAATCTTGAGATTTCTAGAGACGTTTCTAATTTCCAAGAGCTTGAAGACTTTGAAGGTTCCAGATCCATTTCATGGAAATTATATGGATCTATTTCTGATGGATTTCCCCTTAAATGCTGGATTTCAAAAGACAACGATTTGAGGCGCTTCCTCTCAGCTCGTGGCACATCACTGAGTCCAGGTGCTGGCCTGGCAAGGGGCAAAATCCGCATAATGAAATTCCATGCATTTGTTTGCATGAAAATATCAACATATATAGATAGGCAGTAGTGCCTGGCTGGGTGCATGTCCGAATGCACGTTGTTAGTCACTTTGACCGTACTGGACAACTGTCAAAGATAGAGAGATAGATAGATAGATAGATAGATAGATAGATAGATAGATAGATAGACAGAGAGATAGATAGGTAGGTAGGTAGATAGGTAGGTAGGTAGGTAGATAGATAGATAGATAGACAGAGAGATAGATAGATAGGTAGGTAGATAGATAGATAGGTAGATAGATAGATAGATAGTGTCACATAATTAATATACATATCAAAAGAAAATGTGTTCGCTGTAGTGATGTCTTATGTTATTCTGGGTATGAAGCCTGCAGTGCATACCAAGGCATCCCTAGACACACAAAGATTCATGACCTTGGAACATTGGAAAAATATGAAAAAATGGAAATAGATAGAAGAAGCTTCAAAGATCTTCAAAGGTTTCCTCCCTTGTCATTTGCACTTCACATCTCTCCTTTTTGTGCTTCTTCTATTTCTATCTTCTCATCCTTTTCCCATTTCCCTTCTCATCTATATTAATCTATAGTTCTATATATTTAGAAAGCCTTATATAGCTTCCCTTCTCTCGTCCTTCCTTTCAACCTGCCCATACTTCCTGTCCTTCTCTCCTCTCATCCTTCTCGGTTGGACGTGCCTCACTGGTGTTTGTGGAAAGCTTCCTGGAGAAGGGAGCCAAGGTGAAAGGTCCAGGTGGTCCTCCATGTACCTGAGCCCCACAACTCGAACAGAAATCATGAGTTGTGGGAAGTGTCGGTAGAAGATCTCGAAAAATGTGAAATATTTCATGTCTTTCGTGTCTTTCATGTCTTTCGTGTCTTTCTGCTTGGATCTTTTCTGACTTTTTGGATCTACGTCTTACGGAGAAACCACGTTGCATTTTCTGCGCTGTCAAGGCACGACTCCGCCGGTCGCTTCCCAGGCGGTGTTTGTAACAGCAGAGCGTCGAGTCTGATTGGGTGGCCTCAGACATGCTCTGAAGTCGTCATGGTATCACCTTTGAGATGCTCCTTCCATCTTCCTCCTGAAGTCATCTGAAGTCATCTGAACTCTGTGGTCTAAACACTTCGGATCTGCACTGCAAGGAGCTGAGCCTCGTGCAACCTGGAGGTGAAGGCGATTCACACCTGTGAGATAAGCTGTCGCAGTCAGCGGTCGAAATGGCTGGAATCGAACTCGGCATACGAAGGTCGAGACTTAAGACGAGGAGCACTTCACAATGGAATCCAGGAGAAGTTGAATCCCAATAGAGCTCCTTAGAAACAGAACAATGTAGAAAACTAAAAGCCACTATGATCCAAGAAAAAGCTGCCATCTTTCCTTCGATAAGCCAAGAGTCTGCTGCCCGTGGTGTTGAAGGTGGAACATCTGACCGCAGCAAACTCACCCCGCTGTGCAAGACTAAACTCGAAAGATCGAAAAGAATAAAAAAGATAGAATAGTCATTGAATAGTATAGAATAGATTAGAATAGTCACGGAATAGTCACGGCTTGAAATCTTCCCTGTACACTCACAAATACACGATCAGGTGCCCGCACTTTCACGTTCTTCCATTCCGAGGTGCCTTGAAAGGTCACCAGACCTTGCAACAGTTTGGCAAAGGAATGGTTTTCGGCTTCAAGGCTTTCAGATCGAGCTTCCAAAGATCATTGCACTACAAAGACAGAGAAGCTGCAAGTTCAGAGCACTCCGGGAGTTTAGAGTGCACATGGTGTCGAAGCATGTCGAAGCATGTCGAAGCACCCAGGAGTGTCTGTACTTTGCTGCCAACTGACGTTGTCATCGCTGGCCGAAGGGACCTAGGTGGAGCACACAGAGCACACACTTTCTTAGAACAAAACAACACAGCAAATAAGACAAAAAATGCATGAATATGCAAAAAGCAACAAATAAATAAATAAATAAATGTGTATATATATATATATATTATGAATAAACAAATAAATTAACTAATTGAAAACAAAAAAATGAATACAAAAGAACATAACGAATAAACCATCAAATGTATCTCTACCATGTGTCTATGTCATTCTAGATGACTATCTACACTTTGCAAGCGCACAAACATGTACAAAAAAGTGTTTGTCAGAAATGATGATTATTCAAAGCAACCATCGCCAGTACAGTATCACCCCCTAGTGTCAAGCACGCAACGAGAGATCTTGGTTTTAATGACTGGCACAGTATGACCATGTATGACCGTCAAAAGCATTTGATGTCAAAAACGTGTGATATGATACGAAGCACTTCCCACCACTGAGCAAAAAGAGAACCTAGGTTAACAATTTAAGAATGTGTTGAAACAAATCCGTTAACTTCTACAATCTTCCATGAGTTCTTCCATGTTTCGACCAAATTGAAAGGTCATCAGTTCTTTCACCAAGGATGGCAACCGAGTGACAGCCCTGGCGGCATTCAGCGAGAGTCTCTGAGCCAAAAACATGCGGAGATTTCAAGATGCACAAAGAGCAACACAAAGAGATCGAAACTTGAAGGAAAGACATGGAAAGACATCCAAGCACTGAGTGCAACTCAACTTGAAGCGCTTCCACCAGAACCACTTAAGGAAGCACTTCCGTTGAATCAGCCGGTGCAAGGCGTTTCGAGTTTCACCGAGCGAAGAAGGACAAGTCAAACAGAGACTTTCGGTGTGACAGTCGATGTGTTGATCTGGGAGATCTCTGGGAGATCTCTGGGAGATCTGGGAGGCTCACATGAGTTGCTGCTCGCAAAGGTTCAGAAGACCCTGGAAGCTAAAGAGCTCGTCCTGGAAACGGAAAAAATGTAAACTCCACAGGAACAAACATGGAAAGCCTTTGAAAAGTATCAACGATCAAAAGTGCATAAAAGTGCTATCATGTTTCGGGATTGATGAAGATCATGAAGCAAATTCCGGTGCGTGCGTGGAATGCATGGAAATAACTGAATTATCCCCTACTTTCCGAGGAATCCTCTTAGGAATGTCAAATTCTCAGTGATGCCACCCTTTATTCCCCGACAGATCCTATCATGGAAGAACCTTAACATGACTCTCAATCACCTTCAACAAAAACTACAGGAATGCAGACTGAAAAAAAAAGCTGACCATGCACGAAGCCAAACAGAGATCAGGAAGAAAATGGAACATGTCGAAGTCAATGTAGACTACGTATAACGTAGATTGTGTAATTCACATCGAATGGAAAACCGTTCGTTATACGCAATGGCCACAGCTCCCGAGCACCTTGCGATCAATAAAGTGCTGCACAGCACTCCAATCCTAGGTTGGACAAAATCCTTTTTGGAAAAGATTGGGAAAGGCGATCTGAAAGACTCTATATATATATATATATATATATATATTAAGATTTATTAAGACTCTTTATATAAAGATATAAAAAGATTTATCAAGACTCTTTATATAAAGATATAAAAAGACTCTATATCTAGATTTCGATATTTGGATTTCTATCTGTGTTGGCACTTTGTCAAAAGGAAACAGCACAACCTCAGCGCAGGAGGCAACTCAACAGAGTCATTTCCCGTTACCATCTCTGCATGGAACAAAAAGATGATCCCTCTGGCTACCAGAGGAATGAAAGATGTGAAAAATACTGAAAGCTACCTGCAAAAACTGAAGGCAACGCCCGTGGGTGAGAAGGAAGCTGATTAATCACAAAAATACATAGCGATGATATGTGATGGTATGTGATGATGGTGACAGTTAGCCAGAGTCACAATGACAAGAACTGACGGGGAATCGACTTGAAAAGCGAGACGGACCTGGAGAGAGCCTGGGAGAGTTGAGTCCTCAGAATCATTGGATGCTGAGGCAGCAGGTAAGGGTGTGATACCATGTGATAATTTGTGATCGCTCCGTTGACTCTCCAAAGCTTTACAGCAAGAGGGACTCGAGGGACTCCAGCTAGAAGCTTCGTGATCTCAAAACTGCAGCAAGACTTCCAGTAATCTCTCTACCAAGCTGCCAACATCTGTGCCCTAAATGATTGCCTTGAAAGTGGTGCACGGGTGACTCTCAATTCGACTGTCTCGCAGGCTCCAAGACAAGCGTCCATGAAAACATACAGAGGAACATCGTCGGGACTTTGTTCCTGTCGAAGTCAAGGCAGCAGTAACGTCTTTCCTGGCTTGATTGCCTTCCTTCATGTCATAGCCTTCATTTCACCTTACGCATCCTTGTTCTAGACAAAGCTAGCCGTGCAAAGTCTTCAAAACCACAACGATTGTGGTCTTGATTCATGCTCTGTCTATTAGTTTCCTGCCTCAGTGCATGTTGCAATCAGTTCTCATGTATGCAAGCCGAATTTGTGTGCTCTCGATGTGCAAAGAATTCAACGCCACTTTTTGGGGGGACACTCAGCCGAGAAGAGATGGCCAGTCGTGTGTCTATGTCTGCCTCAGCACCTTGGAAGGGCAAACAATTCACTCCCCCCACGGATCGACCAATTCGACTTCTATGGAATCACGTAATACACGCAGAACTGCTGTATATTCGCATAAAAACGCAAAAAATACAACAAAAATATTACCAAATGATATCGACTCAGAACAGAATCAGTGTTTGTACAGCTAAACTACGACGACCGCCAGGCTCACTAGTTCCAGAGAGACTGGCCGGCCGCGTCTACTGCAAGGTGACTGAGAAACATCGCTCAGTGCACTTCTTTCCTGTCCCAGTGCACCACACATGAGACATCATGAGACATCGAAATTTTCAGAACAACTTTGACACTTCAGTAGGGCATCAACGGCACCTCGAAAACGTCTTCTCTAAGCGTCCTGTTCGGCGATCTCAGAATGTACTATGTTTCACAATGTTCGCATCATATTCATGTCTCTTGTATATGTGTTTTATATATTATGCAGCAATATCAGGACAATACACCCTTGTATGTAATAGTTTAGTAGTAGAAGTTAGCAATGTGAGACAAATATACAAATACGTCGAACAATGTCGAACATAGATATAATATAGTCATTAATGAGTATTCTATAAATGATTTCTATTTCTATGCTTTCCATGTTCTGTTTGGATGTTTTCTTTCGGACTGATTTGCTCGCTCCTCAGACTCCTCGGGCTCCTCAGGCTCCTCAGGCCGCTTCACCCAGGTGGAGCACTGATCCTTGCGGATGGAACCCATGGCTCCCGTCCAGGTTCCCTCTGGACACTGCACGCACTCGGTGAGGCCAAAGGCATCCCCGTACGTACCTTGATTTCGAACATGGAGAAGGAGAAAAAAATGAACATATGCATATGTAAATATATATATATATATACATAAATCAAAAAATGAATAAGTGCATATATTAATGTAATATATATATATATACAACATACATACATAGTCAAATGATATCAAACATGTAAAATGATGTAAAACGATATAAAATGAGGTCAAATGAGGTAAATTGAGAAGGAGAAAAGGAACGCCAGAAGCCCCCGGTCACCTGGACCCCGAAGCTTTTGTTGGATTCCAAGGGCGTGTCTAGCTCTCTGCCTATCCAGCTGTCGTAGCTGTCGTAGCTCTCTATGTTAAACCCATTGTGGTCACAAATCAGAGCCATTATGCGGACTTTTTGTCTATGTTTGTACCCGTTGATGTATTTGTAATCTACAGACTGGGTTCATGTGCTCAGAGACCAGCGATTATGGTCCCGAATCGGAGCACACCAGAGGGGAATCGATAGCCCACTGCACCAGTTTCCCTCAACGTATGACGCGGCAAAACCATCAAAAGGGACACCCCAATCATCACGCCAAGCATCCCCACTGAAGGGATGATCAAGCACTACCCCCCCTAATCTCACTTCATTCGCAGATCACAACTTTGCCTAGCCTGTCGACTGGCCTTCGTACAAAAAGATCTCGAAACCGGTAAATTAGACTCAACTGAGCTAAACGAGTATTGAGCAGTAACTTGCAGAGTTCTAGATGTCATATCCCTGAAAGCTTGCAGAAACTTTCGGAAGAAATCTCAAAGATCCTCAACCGAAGAACAAGAAACATCAAGCAACCACCTAATCTGTGAGAGAAAGCCACAGAGTTAAGAGGTAGTTCTCCTGCTAAATGTTTGACCCCAAAGGACAAGTGTAGAAGTCAACATACTTGTTGGAGGAAAAGGCAACCAAATACAGATACATAATTCTCTGTATAGAGCCACAACTACAATCACAACGAACACTCTAATCAATCAATTTGTAGTCATCGAGATTTACATGAGAAGCTGAGTGCCTATTTGATTTGCGGCCAAAGGTCCAAATGGGCATTGCTGACACACATCCACCCCCGTAGTTTTGCTGTAGTTTCCAACCTGGGTGCCATGGCAAAAAGATGCACGAAGGCAGGAACAATGTAACAAGTTACCCAAAAAGAGTTTATATGAGTTAAGACACAAGTGACTCATAGTGACTCTATGAAGAACACAATAGAGTCCCCTTAGAGTCCCCTTAGAGTCCCCTGAGTTCCACGCAGAACAGGGGATGCATAGAGTCCGATTGCTTGCCCCAGCAATTGGTTGGTAGGTTCCAGTTTTGCAAGCTGTGCAGGTAGACTCATTTGTAGCTGCAACTTCCTCGCTGTATCTGCCAGGGTCACACTTGTTGCAAGCCAACAAAGAAGACGCTCCCTTTGTAGAGCTCCATGTTCCCCTCGAGCAATCGGCACAAGTTAGTGGTGTGGTTGCACCTCTCGCAGGACTCCAGGTCCCAGCTGGGCAAAGTTTGCAAGCCTTTGAAGATTTTGCACCGTTCTTCATGCTCCAAGTGCCCTCCGGACAGAGTTCACATGCCAGCGGATCCGATGAGCCAATTTGCTCGTTGTAGCGGCCCATAGGGCATTTCACACAAACTGCCTGAGGATGAATTTAGATGCAAATTGCTGTGCAACGTGGAAAACAAAGACGTTTTAGTAACGAGCAACTACAGTTGCAGCATCAACCATATCCAAATTAGTGCTGGATTGATTGGGTTTATCTGCATCGTTCATAAGGAGGACTGCCACAACAGCATCTGACACCAATCTGACACTTTCATGTTTTAAATTCACGTACATAGCTTTGTACAAGCACCCCCAGCCTCATTGATAGCAGCAATCTGGGGGCTCCATTTGCCAGGTGAGCACTTGACACAAACATTTGCTTGTGTGGCACCCGCTACATCACTCCACGTTCCGCCAGGGCAGGCATCGCACTTCATCAAAGAGTCAAGCCCCGTCCGATTGCTAAAGCGACCACTTGGGCACTCCATACAGGCATTTTGGGATAACGCACCTTCCTGCACACATAGGACATATATGGAGGATTATACGGAGGATATGGAGAATCGAGACATGCACGGCGAGCTGCACAATGCACAAGGACTCTCTCGTCAGTCCTGGCTGCTCCATGTGCCAATAGGACAAGGCTCACAGTCCGTGCTGGCAACGGAGCCACGGCGGTCATTCCAAAATCCCGCAGCACACCGAGTGCAGACTGCTGATCCTGTGACAATGTGCAAACAAAAGTCTTCGGCTTCTGCATCACCATCTGTTGGATGCTTCTTGAGTTTAGACCGTGTAAATTAACACTTTCAATTGGTTCTTCCACGTCCAGGTCTTGCTTGTGGTTCATTTCAGGGACCAAATCATTAAAATCCATCGAAATCATAGTTTGGTTTGGCAGCGCATTGCGGGCCTTCTTCGCTGTAGGTGCCCTCCGGACATGGACTGCATGGTGCACCCCCCACAGCGCGACCGAGGCCAGCGGGACAGCCTGAGAGAAGTCATGAGACCAAGGAAGAAAACTGGATGCCAGATCAAAGACATATGTGTTCTGGAAGTGCGTCTGTATATACACATACATATTGATACATATATCTGTATACTATGTTGTACTCTTCTGAGTCATATTACACAACTCGAAACGCACTAAATAGAGCATGCATGTACATCAGCAGTACTGGAATCAAATCTGTGAATGTAAATATTCAACGAAGTCTGGACAAGCTACTGGTATGGAGCGCACCGCAGCTATGGTGCGGTGTAAGCGCTACTTTGTGGAAACCAAAGTCCGAACTAATTTGTTCCCTTGCCTGAATCATCAGTTGCTAGGCTTCGCTTCTGCAGCGCATTCAAAGCACAACCTGCTGGAACAAAGGCAATGGCCAACTGTGCACAACCGGGGTATGACGGTAATACATTCACAAGTCAGAAGTCATCAAAGAACCTGAAAAATATTTCATGCTGCACCAGGGCACAGTCGCTCAAAAGCATTTACCATCATTTACCAAAACAATCTAGCAGCTGCATAGTGTCCATCATCGCTTCAAACTGCGCCTTCTTCTTTGCATTGATCATCTGCAGCTAGACTCGCATCTTCAAGATTCTCTCCAACAACTTGCAAAGCCAAAATTGCCAAAAGTACCTTCCGCTTGAGAAAACACAAACAAAGATAAACACAAAGAGAATCAAAGAGAGCAAAAAAATGCAAAAAAGAACTGTCACAGCCGAAGGTTTCCGGATACGACTGGAGCATGCTCGCCTTGTGGACCATGACTATGGTGGCACACCTCACAATCATCTTTCATGATCACTGAAAAAGGATTAAAATGTCGCAAAATCATATGAAAATTCAGAAAATGATAGAAAATGGCTGATACGACAACAACAGAAACAAGAACCTGCTGACATGAAACTGGAGAGAATTCTGTGACTGTAAGAATAAAAACGCTGAGCCTGCTGCCCTGAAAGGAAAACACGTGCACCACCGTCGAAAATGTATGATGGTCACACTTATCTTGAGACAATATAACAGAAGAATGCACACCGCAAGCTTTTTCCACTATATACACTAATTAGTGTGACCCATGTGACTAATGTGTCTATTGCCACTAGAAAGTATATATAAGTAATAGTTTGTGAGTATGTGACTGTTGAGCCGAAGACAGCAGTGGACACAGGACATGAACAACACTAAAAAGATGTACCGGTCAAGCTTGGTGCACGAATGTGCACACTGACCAATATGTAGGAAAAGCTGAGTGCTATGGTGGCAAGGGTCAAGCTCAGCACCATGATTTTATTGTTTTGTGGATTGGAAATCTTACGATTGGCGAGACATCATTTCCACTGCATCTGCATCAGCATCTCGCATTTGATAAAATCACAACATTCGAACATATCTGTGCAGATTCGTACAGCCGTGCACAGCAGCGAAGTGATGACAGCCAATGTCAAGCCTCTTCTTGAAGTGGTCCCTCAGCAAAGGAATGGCGAAGCCAACTCCAGCAATGCTGTGCCATTTCGAAAATTCAACCGATGAGGATTCTGGCCGCTGCATCCATTGTCGCTTTGTGAGCAAAGCTTGCCTGACTTTCAGATCTTTCAACAAGGCAATCTTGGCAAAAGGTCACTGTCAAAGTGCTTGTCTACCATTCATTCTCAGCTGATTGGTCATGCTTTGTCTATTCATTTGATATTCTCTTCGAATTCTCTTCCTTGCATTCGAACATATTCGAAGTCTCAATTCATTTCTGAATTTCTCGTATTTTCATTCATTGGTTTGCGCTCTGGGAACAAGCCTTCGACATCTCCTCCAGGCTTGGCCCATCACCCTGTGAGCTCAGCTTTACGTTGGATAAGAAGCCAAAGCTGCTAAGACATTGGAAACATTTAAATGCGCGAGCTAAAGATAGCTAAAACATCTAAAGCACATTAAAGCCAAAGCAATCTAAAGCAGCTAATGTTTGGAGAACTTGGAAAGAAGTGAAAAGTGCACTGTTCGATTGCATGAGACACTTCACATCATTTCACTGTCCTACAAGGATCTGTGTTGCATTGCCCCTTTCTTCTACAAAAAATCCAGTATATGAAGAATGACAACAAGTAATTCTGGCTGCCCTTACAGCATCTACCTGCGAAGCAAGAGCCGGAGTATTCCATTTCTGCTTCAAGTTCAAAATGCTGACATCTGCTCTCATGTTCAGGCTGCCTGGCTGTTCGCCCAAGCTGGCACACCCCGATCTGCACGATCACTGCGCTCATGTCGGTCACCTTGTGCCTGTGACAGGCTTCCCGAATCGATTCTTGGGTGGGCGACTGCAATTTTGGACAGCATGCTTAGGGGTTCAACCCCTCAATTTTGGGTTATTCATTCGAACATGTTTCCAGGGCCCAGCAAATCCATCACACAGCCAAGTACCACAGCACTTTCGCAGCCTGCCTTTTGTCTTTCGCGTTTGCGATCTCTGTCTCTGTCTCTGTCTCTGTCATGCCACGCATCGGCCTCCAAGTCGGTGGCCCAAGAGCACGAACATGATACAGGAATGTGAAATGCAAGAGGATATGAAATATGAATATGTACATATATATACATATATATATATATACATGCAGAAAGAGAGAGAGAGAGATTTGTTTATTATGTACATATACATATATATATTACGTGTGAGTGTATACAGTGTATACATAATATGAAATGCAAAGGACATGAATCAAAATACTACTGCTGGGAATCAAGACCTTCGAAAGCCGTGCAACAATTTGTCGCTGAGAGTACTGGCAATCTTCGGCCAGCAAGACATTGATGCTTTGACTGTCAAGCGACCAGCATAGCATAGCTACAGTATCCCGCCTCCCAGCCTTTGCCTTTGCCCTTTTCCCACCATCCGCCATAGCCATAGCCTACGTCCTCGAAAGATTCTCCAGAGATGGAACTCTGTTGAAACAGCAGGAGGCTCCCAGCGCACCTGCTGGTTCCGATATGAGTAGTGCAAACCTTCGTCAAGACAGAAATCCAATAGACAGAAATCGTATCAATTCATATCATAACAATATCGTATCAATTCATATCATAGCAATCCATGCAGCGAAATGACTTGTGTAACTTTCGGTGAAGACAAAGCTGAAAGATGCTGAAAGCATTTGTTCAACAAAAAGTTTGCTTTCAGCTCTATGCAGAAGCACTCAAGTCCGGCAGATCAATGTAAACATTTAATGAGTCCGCTGAAGCGGACGTTGTCACATGCTGTCAACACTGGGCTACCAAACAAATTGCAGCTTTGGAATCCTTCACGGCTTGACTTTCCCGAGACTCTGCCGACATCCACTTCACCTGAAACGTTGGCGGGGGCCACATGTGCATATCCAAGCACGTACTTATATATATATATATATATATATGTAAATATGTACATGCATGCATGTATATATGTCTGCATGCATGTATGTTCGTATGTTCGTATGTTCGTCTGTTCGTATGTTCGTATATATGTGTGTGTGTGTGTATGTATGTATGTATGTATGTATGTATGTATGTATGTATGTATGTATGTATCTATCTATCTATCTATCTATCTATCTATCTATCTATCTATCTATGTACCTATGTATCTATGTATCTATGTGTCTATGTATCTATGTGTCTATGTATCTATGTCTCTATGTATCTATGCATCTATCTATCTATCTATCTATCTATCTATGTATGTATGTATGTATGTATGTATGTATGTATGTATGTATGTATGTATGTATGTATGTATGTATGCGTGTATGTATGCGTGTATGTATG
>VSDK01026816.1:49952-60940 GCA_009767595.1 Symbiodinium kawagutii
GCAGGCCTGCCGCTGTGGCTCACTGCTCAGGGAGCTGTCTCATTTGGGGGCGACAGGATTGCAAAGGACCGTATACACTCTGCACAATCTAAAAGAATCATGAGCAGTACACACTCTGCAGATCTCTGCAGCACAAAACAAAGAGTCTGTACATGTCAGTATAGTTTTTCCACGGCGTTCCTGCAAAGGTTCCAACTCAGTCCATGAGTGTCTACCATCCGCCTGCGGATATTCCAGTCGACTTGGAGAACGTGATCGTGTCGAACTGACTTGAAGTTGGCATCATTGAGAATTGCCCATATGCAGCGCTGCCTCGTGGTGATGGCACCTGGGACAATCATCTCGTCTTGCAGCTTTGAGTATCCTTACCATACCGTTACACACAACATCAACATTGATCAACATTGATCAACATTGAGAAGCATCACTTCCACTCAGTATCTCCCTTCCTTTGCCAAGCTACGAGGGTCGTATGTTCAATACGGGCACTGGGCCACAAATCGAACTGTTCTCGATGCTGTTTGTTCGAACGGAGTTGCATTTCCAGAAGAGGTGGTGCTGGAAAGACTTCACCCTTGAGATACGTGGCCAGCCACTTCCTCAGTGCGAAATCCGGCCTGTCATAAATGACTACACCTTATATCTGCGAAACATTGCTAAACTACATCAAGCAAGATGCACTTCTCTGCCCGTCGCTTGCATAATTGCATATGATCTCAGGTGTAACCAAATCTTTGGCCAAGCTTCTTTGCCTCAATCCAAATGTGATTCTTCATGCCGAAAAGGCCTTCCCGATGGTTCAAATAAAGACGCTGCAAGGAAAGGGCGCTCATTCAAGAAGGAAAATAAAAAAGATCCCGGTCAATCAACTCTGGGGACGAAATTGGTCTCACCTCTAAGAACCTAAAGCAGAAACCTCAACCCTGCAGGTAAAAACTCCAAGTGTATTTCACAATTTCTTCGAGCAATGTTCAATTGATAGGAACTACTAGAGAGGGAAAGGGAGGGAGGGAGGGAGAGAGAGGGAGAGAAGCATCCACGATCCTGAAACGAAGGCATGAATGGTCCTTTGCTTTCCAAGGTCCTCTCACTGAAAGTAAGTCTGAGTTCTATTCAAGCTAGTTTCCGTCCAACTGGTGTTTTCATTACTCCTCTCAGAATCACTTGTTTGATTTCTTGGCTGCGCTCATTCCAGCATTTCATTCAGGGAGGCTTCTTTGTAGCTTCTTTTCATATGTGTTTTCTCCATGTTTCTTTGAAAATACAAGCTAGAACAGGTCAAGAGAGAGAGAGAGAGTGAGGGAGTGATAGTCAATCTTGTTGCATGACCATGCTTGGTGTAGCACTTTTGGCACTCGGACGCCGCCAGATCATCAGTGTCACCTTCTGGGTGTTGCTCAAATCGAGGAACATATCCGTTGTTGGTGGCTGTCGGGATGGTTGTCATGTGTCATGGTTGTCTTCCTTTCGCATGTGTTTGTTTTCCAAAATGAAAAAGATGTGTCTTCCCTCTCAGCTTTGGAGCACAGTAGCACCGCAAAAGAGAAACCATGCAAAAACTTGAGACAAAAGCTGGGCATGGAGCCGCTTTGGCTGGCGGGTTCCGGAAGCATGTGGTCACTCGCAGTATACGCACACTAGAACTAGGAGGACACAATCCAAAGATATCGCAAGCAATCCTTTGACATTCAGAGCAGTGAGCCCATGTTGCCCCAACACCTTCTGAAGGCACCGTAATGTCCTGTTCTAATCAAACTGTCGGATCGCTTTGTCTTCTCCACGTAAGATGGTCTTGTGAAAATGGTTTGGACAGAGACGGACTTGGTAGGAACAGATCACTGTTTTGTCACCATCGTCACAGGGACCTGGGTTGAGTTGAGCCCTTGGGGAGGTGTCAACATGTGTCAACCATTGAAACTTCGCGCACGAGCGACTCCTCCCGCCAGACCCTCTAAAAAGCTTCGCTAAAGCAAAGAGAATCTCCATCTATCTACCGCTAGCTTTCTTGACATGTATTAACTGTCCAGAAAAACACTCTTTGATCTCATCCGAGATACTAAGTCTCTTTTACATCTCAATCCTCACCGAACTGAAAACGACAACCTTTCGATTGGAAAAGATCCTCGAGGAACTCTGCACCTGGAATCTCGGCACTGGCATGGATGCCCTGGTTCAGCAGCAACCGCTTTGGTCCGTCATAACGCCTCAGGTCGAGGCACTGGAGCAAAAAGGTCTGCTTTTGGGTGAGCTCTTTTCTCCACCAGGTAAGGGTATGCGTAGACGGAGGCTTCACAATCTTCTATTGCATTGAATATATACGTACTTGTATACATCATACTGTGTCCATATGTATGTATAGTTGATTGTAAGTGTATGCCCTATGTTCAGATTTCTATCTCTCTCCCTCTCTTCCACGTGTTGATTTTCGACAGATGCGGTTCTGTAACTACAGCATATCGAGCCTCGCTGCCTGGCACAAACACTACACTACAAAATTGAAATCATTCCATCTTTTATCTTTCCAATTCTTTCCGTTGAATAGTGTAGCCATGTGTAGCATAGCAACTCTGTTTGAATGAAAAGAGCCTTGAACACCTTGAAGCCGCGTCATCCTTTGCCTTTTAGCGACTTCCCATACTCTGAAGAGCATTGAAGAGCCCTATCCGTCAAGGCTGTTGCATAGACCAGTGCGCATCCAAGGGTCTCCAAGAAGTTGAGAGCATCATCAGGGGAGAAGACGCGGTCCTGTCAACGAACCAGGCACCGGCCTGCCTTCACAACCAGTGCGTTCGCTTCCAAACGATGCTTTCGGACTGGAACCACTAGACTCAGTATGACTCAGTCACGTGTTCAAGCCTCAGTGGGGACTAAAAGTAATGGAAGCGGGGAGAGGCCGTATCCAAGTAAAGCACAAAAGAACTCAATGCAAACACTGTTTCCTTCTAGTATGACGCGTGGGAACCAGGCACAATGACATGCGGGGAATGGATCATTGTATCTACTCGCTTGCACCAGAAACTGCACAGACTCTGTTATGGATATAGAAATCAAGAGTTCAGAGTTAGGCGTCGTAGTGGCTCATGCTAAGGCACTGTGTCTTTGTGGCCAGGTGGTTCAGTGTGAACTAAAGCAAACCAGCGACCAACACACAAGGACCAGGGAGAAATTGAGCGACGTTGAACGATTCTTGAACGGGAAAAAGGGTGCAGAAACATTTCTCACAGCACAGTCCCAGACACCGCAGTGAAAAGAACATAATGACAATAAAATGATGCTGTCGGCCGGGAATCGTTGCTGAGTTTCAAGAATCATGCTTTATTTTTTGTGTGTGTTCAAGTAGCGTGAATGGATGGGAACCCTACCTGGCCCTGCATTGTGTGTCTTCAGTTGATGGTAAAATGCCAAGTAGATGGATTTTGCCGCACAAAGGGATCTGAGTTCAGAACAACTCGTTGCCTATCCATGCGTATCCAAGAAAACCTCCCGCCATCCGGGCCTCGAAATTGTTCGACATGAAAATGGGCAGCTTCCTGGCCTGCAGAATTCTCAACTGCCATCACTGCCCAAAGACTTTTGAATCGTTAGAATGAAATCTTTTGAATACCAAATGAAGTCATGAATAAACGAATGCTGAATACCAAATGAATACTTTCAATGCTCAAAAAGCCCGCTCTCCAACGGTTCCCCTCACTTCTAGCAATGAAGTCATAGCACTCTACAGCCGCTTGGGCGCTGTAGCTTGGATACAAGGGCCATGGGACACCATCAAGTGCCATGCGGGAGAACCACAGCCACAGCGACTACAGGGCACTGCAAAAACGACTCTTGCAGGCACAACAATCAACAATCGGTTTATGTTCGAGTAGTGCAAATGTCAGACATGAGCATATGACATAATACCTCATGCGACCAAGCAGAAGGACAGGAAAGGTGTGATTGCGAAACACACAAATAGACCTTGAGGTGCAACTTGCGGCCAAACGTCAAGCCGCCCTCAAGCCCATAAGGCGAAGAATTGCAATTCAAAAGTCACTTGAAAAACTGTGGGAGCAGTATCCCTACCCTGGGATTGTGAATGTCTGCTGCGGTTTTGCCCGCTCTCCAATGTTGTTGCAACATGCGACTGCGACGCTGCCCTCTCTCATTCTATTCCGCAATGCACAACAACACAACCAACAAATACTAATAGATACTAATGGTATCTAAGAGCTTCTTCAGCACCGAGAAAGTAAAACAATAGATCATGGAAATGTTCGTCACCTTGCAAGCCTGGAACTACGCACCAATTCAAACAAGGCCCTACCATCATAACACCCCAACTGCTTCCACAGAAATTTCAGAACCGCTTCTAGGAAAGGTAGAGAAAAAACCTCACATTTGGCGGTGTACCCAAAGATATGGTGGCAGCATTTTCAAACTGTTCAGCACCAGAATATGTTTGGGGGCGATCCCTTGATAGTACTTACGCAGAGAACCTGGGCAATCAACTGAGGCGACCATGGCATTTCTAGACTGCTGATGTCCACATAACTCTAAAGCTCACAGCCACGGCCACAGAGTCCAGAATTGAAGGTCCAACATGCAGCGTGGAAATGCTACTGCTCAACAAAAAGCAGTGGCACGTCGAGTACAAAAGCAATTGCTTTGTGCTTCAGAAACCTCCTATGTTCGCACTCTCCTTTGTCTCCTTTTTTATCCGTATTAAATTACTAAATTGATCCGCAAGATTGTTTCCACGGCCAGGGTATGTACCAGCTTTGCGAAATCATATCGGCAGTGTTTGCCAACATGATGAGAGCACTCGAAGTTTCCACATGCATGTGCCCCCCCTGACTTCAAGCCAGGGAGGGTGGGAGTTGAGGCTTGAGAACATATGATAGCGACCAGCTTCAACTTCATGCTACTGCAACAACGTTCGAAGAACATCTATGATCCGCAAGATTGTTTCCACGGCCAGGGTATGTACCAGCTTTGCGAAATCATATCGGCAGTGTTTGCCAACATGATGAGAGCACTCGAAGTTTCCACATGCATGTGCCCCCCTTGTTTGCCAGCACATCCCAGATACACATCATAGGCCCATTGTTGCTGAGCCATCTGGTTTCAGCCGTTTCCAGAAGTTTTCTGCTATCACTTCCGTGTGCCAGTCTAAAAAAGCATGACCCAGTTCAGTGCACAGTTTGACAGGATACGGCTCGGCAATCTTTGTCATGAATTGGCCACTAGGATGAAGTCCCATGAGAGGAATGTGAGGCTTCATGGTGAATGCACAAAGTCCACGTTGGGAACCACGGCATACGCATGATCGAAGGTGGTCAAGTTGCACTCGAAAAAACACAAACCGTGTACGTTTTCGCCAGGGCTTGTTGAATGCACAAAAATCAACATCCACGTAGCTAACTCCCCGTCTTCGAAGAAGAGCTTGCATAGGTGGACAGATCCATATACGAGAGGTAGCAGGATTCTCAAGGGTAAAAGGGATGCCCAAAAGGATACACAGCATACACACTTGTACTGAAAACCGCATGAAAAGGTTTCCTTCACGGACCTTATTCTCATCAGCTTCTCGCAAACCACTCAAACCAAGTGGATGTTCATCTGACCTGAGAGGAGGAGGACCGGGTCTCCGGTCTCTAGCTCTCGAAAAAGAATTGCATGGTGTGCCGAGGTGGACTGCTTTGACTAAGCCAGAACGAATCCAACCCAAAACTTGACTGCGAATTGACTTGCTACGTAGGTCGTGCTGAGGTCCATGTAGATAATCTGCCAAACCACAATGCCAGCCTGTCACCCTTGCAACAGCCTTTGACAAATTGCCCGAGCCACTGAACAATTCCAGAAAAAACGGAGTTGTCACCGAGCCCGCAAAATCAAACGCGGGTTTGCAAAGATCTCTGACATGTGGTCTGTGGCCCAGCTTGCCTGGGCCTGAACTTGCTCTGGCAGAGCGGCGAGAAGCTGGGCAATTCGACCGCCCTTCTCGTAGCGTCGAACCGAGGTTGTTGTTCTCCACCTTCCTCGTTTTTGAACCTCTGCTAGGCTGCGATGGCGCTCCCAGAAGTCTGTTGAGGCTCCCCCGTGTCGAAGCCTGTACGGGTGAAGAGCCCCCAAACTCTGGAGCTGACACTGCTCCTGCATTTGCATCATCCACTGTCGCAGCACTGCTGGAGTCAACTGAAACACCAAGTCCTGAGGTCCCAGACACTGCTCTTGCACGTGCTGTCGCAACAGAGCTACCAGAAACTGGCGGCGGTCGAGATCCAGAGGTATAGTCTCGTCGTACTCCTTCGTCTTGGATGGCTCCTTTGCCTCGAAGGGATGCAAGACCACGACCAGTTTCTGATGTCTCCGTCGCAACCGTGCATGTGGAAACACCACATCCGAGACCCGAATGCGGCATAGCTCTGATGGCCTCAGGTACATTGCAAATCCCAACAGCATCGCCAGACCCAACCCCCGAAGGTTCTGAAGAGCAGCATGCCCTGCTAGGAGGCATACTACCTCCCATGGAATCGGAAGCCGGCTCTGTGGAGGAACAAGGTTCTTCCATCCTTGCAAACTCTGTCTGCACATCGGGAGCCTCACATTGTTCGAAGACTTCAGGTGCGGATTGAAGAATGTCACCGCTGCCAAGATGTAACGACCCTGACTGAGATCGCCTCCATCCAGGTAAACTTCTTCCATGTACCTGGACAAGCTCCAATCCATCTGTTCTGCTGTCTCCCACGTCAAAGACTCCTGACGTGCCCAACTCACAAACTCCATCCAGTGTTTCCTGTAAGCCTCCAAAGTCCGGGGACGCACTGAAGCTTGCATCAACGTTGTATGAGTTGCTCCTATCGAAACTGCTCCCGACGACACACTTCTTGTCCCGGTTCCAGTCACCAGCCCTCTTGCCCTTGTCCTCTGACGAGGTGGAGCGCCGGTTGAGCTGGTCACTGCAACCGGGATCATCCGGTGAATCACCATGCTGTGAAAAATCGCGAACTGGAATGGATGCGGCAACCCCACCACGGGATGGTGAGTCAGCCGGATTCCACTCCGAAGGGAGCCATCGAACATGCACGCTAATGTTTGAACACAAGGACAAAGCAGCAATTTGTTGTATGACCCTTCTCAACCCATGCGAGTGTGCACGGCCCTTTGAAATACTTGATATAGCCGTCATGCTGTCTGACAGAATCAAATGACGACAACCAAAGTTTCCGACAGACCTGGTGATATGTTTAACCGCAAAAAGAGCAGACCTAGCTTCCAGTATTGGCATGCTTTGTTGTCGTTTCCACTTGTATCGACCGCAAACTTTCCACTTCCGATCAACAGCAGAAAAAGGTAAAGGTGCAAAATCAGGTTGTGACCTATCCGCAAAAGGGTTGATAGCCTCATTGGTGTCATCCCCAACAACCACTTGTCTAAACGGCTCGGCCTCGTCCTCATACCGAAGATTGTCATCGAGCTGAGCTTTTCGTGGATTCCTAAACCAAGGGTCACCGAATCGCCAGCGTTCCGAAAATTTCCCCAGAGACTTCACTTCATCATAAGGCATCTGAGCTACCGTTGCACCACATCCCCAGTCACTTGCATCTGTAGCATGTATAGTTGTGGACCAAGGTGAACGCAGGTTACGCCATAGCAAGGGAGAAATAGCATACCATATTGCAAGTTCCCGACGCACTCCCCTCCATAATCGATGAGGATAGTTGTAGAACCGGCGAACGAAGGTGTACACATCCCCCAAAACACAAAGACCCTCACGTCGTCCCATTGAGATGAAAGACATATGTCCCACAACACGCTCCAGCTGTTGTCCTGAAATGTGGCCCCTCTTCAAAATCTCCAGGATTGCTAAACGAACTTTCCACAACCTTTGTCTTGTAGGCCTGAGCGAACCATCCGATGAAAACTCCCATCCAAGAATAGTTGCTGTCCCAGATGACTGCTCTTCTTCGTGAACCACCAACCCTTTGTCGCGAAGCAAGTTCACCCCCCTTTCACTCAACAACTTAACCTGTTCAGCATCTGTACCAATAACATGAAAATTGTCGACATACTCCGTGTGCATGATGGCATCACCCGGCACGGGTTTTTTGTCAGAAAGCCGGTTGCTGTCATTGGCCCCGGCTGCTGAGACAATCCTCTCATGTACAGTCTGGCATAACCATAACGCCCAGTTCCACCCCATAGGTACTGCAGAGAGTCGAGGATAGAGTACAGAATCCCATTGCAAAGCTTGACCATTAAGAGAAAAGATACCCACATCACAGGCACGAACCGATCGTAATCCAAACAGGTGTTGCAACTGAGTGGGAAGTCCCAAATGATAAAAGGCATCCTTCAAATCAGCTGAAGCAAAATTGAGAATCTCATCACCCTCGATTTCAATGCGACTCAATGCATCCCCTGTAGCTAACGAGACACCAAGTGGATCCTTGAAAAAACAGTTAGAATGCCTGCAGTCAACAACCATTCGAAGCTGTCCAGATTTCTTCTTCACAAAGAACAACTCCACATAGGCACTCGGGGGTTGGGAATGGAACTGAACTAAACCGCAGCTATGCAGACGCTTCACCAACTGTGCATAGGTCTTCGGGTGTCGCAGCAATGGATCACTATAGCAGCTACGAAGCCCCAAAGCATGAAGATTCTTCCGAGATTCCTTCTCGGGCAAAGTGATGCAGTGGACAAGTCGTTCCACGAAATCTCGCCCGCCTTCCCCCCACAACGTGTCCAGTTCAACAGGTTGGTTACCAGCCTCTGGAAGCGAGAGTAGAGCAGGATCATAGGAACCAAGCGACGCCGGAGTTTGGCACTCTCCATAATCGCCACTAGCTCGGAGCATCTCAAGAGCTCCTGAGCCTGTGAGCCCATCAGGGATAGGCCCCAAAGCATGCAAAGACTCACGAACATAGCCCAGTGCTCGCAACTGACCCAAACCCGGAAGACCCGGGGCAGCAGGCGCAGAAGACCGGCTCGCATTCTGTACGAAGTCACCTGAAAACATAGCATTCAGAGCAGCGACGGTGTTCTGGACCTCACTCTCCAATGCCTGATTGCGTTGCAGTCGCCTCACACAAGACCGAGACAACCCGGCCTTGATCTGTCGCTGATGCACCACCTTCACAGGGAGTGGAAAAAGGTCACGCTGACGGTTGCCATCACCACCCAAAGCGAATTCGGGCAAAGGTCCCTGGAGGGATGGTGCCCACTCATTCCCTCCCACCCCTCTCATCAGGGGCCCTCCTCACTTTTCTTCTTGTTGCCAGCCTTGCGCGCAGCCTCGCGCTCTTCTCTAATCTTCCTCATATTCTTCTGGAGTCCTACCTCCTTCTCGACCTCCTGCTTGACGTGGTCCAGCAATGTTGGGCAAATCATCAACGTCCCAGCATGCCTCACCAATCCTCCGAAGGTCTGCTGCTCTTCTAATGAAAGCCGGCCGCCAACTGAACGACTCTCTGACTCCCTTGCACGCTCGCTATGGGCATACTCGATGGTCTGGATTCGTCTGAACATCACCTCAACGAAAGCCAGGTTGAAGCCATCAAGCTGATCAATCTGAAGAGCGTGACGAAGGGTCATCGACAGCTGGAAATGTTCCTGCACACCCCAGCTGTTGGCCTCCAGTCGGCACAAAGTTCTCATCCTCTCATGATGCGCCTCAAATCCCAAGCCTTCAATGCTCAGATAGGTCACGCACCACTTGCTTGTGCGCGGGCCTGGCAACGACCACTTCACGTCGACTTCCTTGCACAAGGATGCCACTTCAGCTAATGACCGCTCCGGGGTCCCAACCGGACTGAACTTCACCGCCAGAATCCTGTAGTCACAAGCGGAGGGCCTGCCCATGAAATCTTCGACTTTGCAACCATCCACGCACTGAACAAAACTAGACGACGGTTGGCCCGAGAGCGAAAAAAGCGATGTTATAGCAGCCTCAAATATACGAAGCAAAAATAATAACGGATCGATTTACAGATGCAGCGAAAATGATGGTGAAGATGATGGTGATGATAATGAAGTCGAAGAAAATGATGGGAAGGTTGCGATGATGAAGCGTACCGGCGCAAAACGCACCACAACTTAACGTACCAGCGCAAAAAGTACCAGAGCAAAACCTACCAAGACAAAACGTACCAAGACCAAACGTACCACAGCAAAACGTACCAAGTCAAAACGTACCAGACAGCAAAACGTACCAGAGCAAAACGCACCACAACCTTATAAGGTCCAAGACAAAGCGCGCCACATCAAAACGTACCAGCACAAAACGTACCAGAGCAAAACGTAAAACAGCAAAACGCGCCAGACAGCAAAACGTATCAAGACAAAACGTACCAAGACCAAACGCACCATAGCAAAACGTACCAAATCAAAACCTACCACAGCAAAACCTACCAGAGATTGAAAAGTACCACAACTTAACCCACCAGCGCAAAACGTACCAGCGCAAAACGTACCAAGACAAAACGTACCAAGACCAAACGTACCGCAGCAAAACGTCCCAAATCAAAACGTACCACAGCAACACGTACTAAGACAAAACCTACCACACCGCAAAACGTACCAAATCGAAACGTACCAAACCAAAATGTACCAGCGCAAAACGTACCAGCGCAAAACGTACCAAGACAAAACGTACCAAGACCAAACGTACCGCAGCAAAACGTCCCAAATCAAAACGTACCACAGCAACACGTACTAAGACAAAACCTACCACACCGCAAAACGTACCAAATCGAAACGTACCAAACCAAAATGTACCAGCGCAAAACGTACCAGCGCAAAACGTACCAGAGCAAAACGTACCACAGCAAAACGTACCACAGCAAAACGTACCACAGCAAAACGTACCACAGCAAAACGTACCACAGCAAAACGTACCACAGCAAAACGTACCAAGACAAAACGTACCAAGACCAAACGTACCACAGCAAAACGTACCAAGACAAAACGTACCGCACCGCATAACGTACCGAATCAAAACGTACCAG
>VSDK01026816.1:62272-80847 GCA_009767595.1 Symbiodinium kawagutii
AGTTGTGAAGGTCTAGATCTGCAGATGTGAGGTTGTGGAGATCTAGATCTGCAGATGTGAGGTTGTGGAGATCTAGATCTGCAGATGTGAGGTTGTGGAGATCTAGATCTGCAGATGTGAGTTGTGAAGATCTAGATCTGCAGATGTGAGTTGTGAAGATCTAGATCTGCAGATGTGAGTTGTGAAGATCTAGATCTGCAGATGTGAGGTTGTGGAGATCTAGATCTGCAGATGTGAGGTTGAGAAGATCTAGATCTGCAGATGTTGATGATGCTGATGTGATGATGTACAGATGTTGATGATGCTGATGTGATGATGTACAGATGTAGATATACAGCTGATTTTTTACGAAGAACCCTTCGCAGGCGCTCTCGGGAAATAGTCTTACCATCAGCCATAGTGTGTACAACCTTTGATCCATCCACCAGAGGAGACACAACACCTTGTACCAGGTCACCGTATTGCACCAGACCAACCGTCTCCGCGGCCAGCCATTGTAACACCCCAGGAGTTCTCACCACAGCAGCTGGCGCAGCAGCACCGACTGCCGGAGGAGCAGCGAGGGCAGGCACAGCAGGAACCAAAGCCCCAACATGCGCACCTCCGGGCCCTCGAGCAGCGATTTCCGCAGTGATGACTCGCTGTGCCTCTGCATGAAAACCTGCCAGTTCAGCCGGACTAAATGCCGGCAGCCCATACACATCTCCAGCATTGACACCTGGTGGAAGCACTCCGGGTGCTGGTCGCAATCGGAAACTGCGAAGCTCACTGTTTGACACTGACATCTCCTCTATGTAGACATCCCTATCTGGTGTGACTATTGCATATTCATCTCCAGAGTAATGTTGCAAAATCAATCTCTCATGGATCACTCGTCTGCCACCAACATCGTACTCCAACAATGCGACCCTATTGACTAAGGCCATGCCGACGCAAACGAAGCTCGGCCAATTGTGAGCGAGCTAACTCCTCGATGGTGGGCGAGCCAGGCTCGCTGTCAACCAAGGCCACCGATCGCTTCGACCAAAGAACCAGCCCTAGGTATAGGCTAAGGCACCAGGATACGATAGCAGCCCCCAGTAAAACCAGCACCTCCACCCCGCTAGCTCCCACTTCAGATTTCCACCCTGGCAAGAATGTCCCTCCAAGGTGGGATGTTGTTGTAGAGGAGGAACTGGTTGAAGTGATGGAGTCCGCAAGCCCCCAAGGATTCGGAAAATTGTTGTGCCCCCTTGATGAATCGGTCCCACCCAGTGTCTGAATCACTGCAGCCGCAAGCCAGCTGGACACAGTAAACAGGTGGCCAAACAGAGCACCGATGAGGTAAGGGCCCCAACCATGTACGGCTCCCATAGGCAAGGAGGGGGGTTAAGGCTTGAGAACATATGATAGCGACCAGCTTCAACTTCATGCTACTGCAACAACGTTCGAAGAACATCTATCATTCTGTACTTCAAATTAACTCATTGTCTTTTATGTTTGAAGTCATTATTGTTTTTCTCAATATGTTCTTCTCGTATGCTTTTAGTGTGGAGTTTTGTCTTTGCATTTCACAGTCCTCAGATGTCCTCAGATGTCAGGCCTCCAGACTCGAGAGATTGACACTACGCTCCTGAGCAAACTCTTCGAAGCCGGTGACGTTGCCCGCAAGCATTTGATGATACACCTGCCACGAAGTTCTGCAACACAGGAGTCAACACCATATCATACCATATCTTCATATATATATATATATATATATTTATTTTTTTATTTATTAATTTATTTATTTATTTATCTATTTATTTATTTATCTATTTATTTATTTATTAATTTATTCATTTATTTATTTATGTACTTGTTTATTTACATATATATATATATATGTATCAATTGTATAGATCTATCAATTGTATGAGAATGAAACATCTGACAACTGAGATATTTAAGCATATTTAGACTATTTCCATCTATTTCCTTTCATTATGTTTCCGCAAATATTTATTGAGCGTCCTTCCATATTCTTTCTAAAGTTCCGATTTTCAGTGATCAATTCTCGGGCCTGATCGATCAAAGGCATAGGTTTCCCGACCTTCAAAGGAACAGCCAGTCCCTATGCTTCGGCACATGAATTGCAAAGACAAATATCAAACAAGCTGAGTTCCAAACAATATGGCTCACCAGCACAAGCAAGGTCCCCCAAACACGGCTTGGTGAACCTCGAAAGCCAGGAATTCTGAAGTGCACCAGCGAATCACTTCACCTCATGTCAGCAATGCTTCTCAGACTCTCAGCGTTTCCTTGAAGACTTGAGGACCTGACTTCCTTTGAAGAGTGCATTGATAAACGCTGTCCATCCGCTCATTGCCACCACAGCTTTGATTCGCGGATCTCGATCAGCTCCGAGCAAAGCCAAACCTGCACCATACGAAATTCCAACCATTGCCACGCGGTCAATATCCGGTTGCCAGTCACCTGAGTGAGCACAGTGGTTGACGCACAGAATCATATCTGTGATGTGCAAAACGAATACAAAAACTGTTTCAAACAGTGACAGTCTGCTTCTGTCTCCTGCGTGGCAAGGTCACTTTGACTCAAAGCAAAGGAAATTACCTCCGAGATGTCTCGCTGATCCTTTACTCCCGCACAGTCGATTTCGCCGCCAGAGTGGTACCAGCCACGAGTCTCCTAGCGACATCTTTGAACGTAAATGTGCACATCAGAAAGGACCTAGTCAACATTCACTTTTAGTCGCAGTAACCCGCCTTGTGATTGCAATGCGAGCACACATGGACTGCGACTTCCAGAAATTAGATGAATCTAGTAGAAAAATGTAAAAAAAAGCGAAAATCATCTTCTTTGTCCAAGATTCGTATTCCAACACAATGTAGCCATCCCTGGCAAGCTCTCGAGCTTGCACCACGTACCTCCACTTGCACACCCTTGGAATCCCTTGGACCTGCTCTGGATATTGGACGGTTTACAAATTTTGTCCTGCGCCAAATGAATGTAAACATGAAGAATTAAACCCATAGGCATTTAATATGTGAACTCATATCAAATAGTTTATAATTAGTTAATATCAGCCATAGTTCTATATTCATGACCAATGAAGGTCAATCTCGCACTCGCAACAAACCAAGGCACGCAAAACAGTGTTGATTTCACTTTGCATTGACACTGAGTGTATATAACTGTAGACACAAGCGCGGAAAAGCGCAGACAGAAGCAAAACGGTCTCTCATGCAGCCATGTCACTCAATCTGGGGTACACTCCAGGAATTAGCCATGATCAAAACCTAGCCAAAAGAGGTTCAGGAAGCAAAACAAAAGGTTCTTGTCATATCCTCAAGCTCTCAAACAAAGACAAGAATACATAAAAGAAATACTGTTTATATTGACTTTGTATTGATGCGAGACCGTTGGGAGATGCTTGGACGAGTAGCTGGAAACTTCTCTGATCCATTTCCCTTTGGCAGGCTTACATCTGCCCGTAGCACTGTTCCATCAAAGGAGGTAATCTTCAAGAACTTCAAAGTATCTACCTGCAAGCTGCACTGCGAGATGCTGCGAGCAGAGGATGTTGATCTCTTTCTTCGTTTGCAAGTCAAACTACGAAATCTATGAAGCCTTGCAGCCTTAAGAGTGCTGTGTCCTCAGGGTTGTGACTCCACTCTTTCTGTGCAGGATATTTTGCAATTAGATTCTGTTTTTTGTGATCTGTTTTTTTTTCTGATTGCTTCACTTTGCCTTTACTTGTTCTTGTATCAATTGTATTTATATAATTGTCTATCTTTTGTGTTTGAAAATATATGTAGTCTTTGCCTTTTTCTATTTTCATGTTGTTCTTGGTTGCTGATTTTTCTTCCGGCACCTCATAGCCACTGCCGCTTACAAATAGAGCAGCCAGCGCCCCGAGCCTAAACAACGCAAACCCTACAAGGCAACAAAAAATGCAACGCAAAAACAATGCAATCAAGTGCCTCCAAAGCAGCATGGACCACGCCATCAGCTGCCTTTGTATGATGCAAATGCTTCCCTTTCTCTACATCCCATGATCATCCATGATCTGGATTCTAGGGCTGACACTTGCTTGACAGATTTTGTCCAAATGCACTCAGAAATTGCCTGTTGTTTTGTCCTTTGTTTCAATTATGTTTAATTGAGTAGAGGGGATTCGCTTTGCAATATGTTTACGATCTATTCCACAGTGTCTTGATCTGCTGAAAATCTAGAGTTCACCGAGATGTACCGGAAGGCACAAGTCAAACATTGCAAGTTTTTGTCTGTTAGTTTCCATGCAGCTTTGACCCCTGGCTGCGAAATCTCCCATCACAGGTCAACATCATGAGATAGCATAAGCAGGATTGGAGTTCTTTTCTGACAGCCACGACTGTGTCGTGTCTCTGTTCCGCGTATTGATCCGAAGTGGGATCACTTCTTAAGTTGGCGCAACGCCAAATGAATAAACAATAGAAACACATCGGGCCATTTCACACGGGCCATGCAGCCTGGCGCCGATGTGCCATCACGAAGTTGCCTGTTCGTCGAGACATGTCGCATCACTCCGAAACTCACCTTAGCCAACAGGAACATTGCATCCACTTTGCCTCAGAAATACGCTTGCTGATGAATCACAAGTTCAACATGACCTCACGTGCTCTGGGCAGAAACCAGTTTGTGCAAAATGTTGTGGTCGCAGTGTAGTTCTTCTTGGCTCACTAAGGCTCACTGGGATAACGCGGCTGTGTCACTTGAGCTCATACTCAACTAATGAGATGTCATTCTTGAGGTTCACATCAAAAGTCTCCTGCCGTCGAGGTCACAACCGCTGAGCATCCCAGCAGTATCAAACCGGTAAAACAAATGTAGCAAGGGGCGGATAAAGATTTGTTGATGCTGAATTTGATACTGTATCTGTTGGATTCTTTTGCATACTCCAAAGGATGCCAAATGTGTTGATGAAGTTCACTCAAGATTCGTTCTCGAGCCAACTTTCCCGAGCCTCTGGAGCGTCAGCTGATGAAACTTTGCCCCACTTGTCAACCTCCACGCGGATGTGACCGCCTCGGCAAAGTGATCACTGGCATCTGCTCGTCCCATGTCGTCCCTACAAAGCTGCAAGAGTCATCTGCAACGGCTTGGTAGTTCATGCTTCAAAAAATGTTGCTGTGGCATCCTGTTAGAGGGAAATGTACCCAAAAACCGTTTGAGCTTACTGTTCAAACATGTTTAAACATGTTTACATCTGTTGAACTGGCAGGTTGAGCTGAAATATGTTCACAGAACTGCACGCACTGTCAATGTTTCAGAATTTCAACTTTCTTCCCAGGAACTGTGCATTCGAACCTTGGCATTTTGCACCCGAACATATTGGCCAGCCTCGTGAGACATGATTCGACACACAAGATTTGCATGTATACTTCGAGGATGCTTGCGCGTTCGAGGGAGTATCCTAAAGAATTCCTTCATACCCCTTCAAAAAATATTCCTTCCTTCATATTCCTAAGCCATATCCATCGATTCGATTTGATTTGTCTCTTTCGCCCCTCGATCCCGAGGCCTCGCACGGCAAGAACTGTGAGGGGGTCAAGTTCAGCGTCACAATGCCAGTGTCCTCGCCAGTCAAAGCTTTGCAAATCTTTGCAACGGCTCAAGAATGCTCAAGAATGCTTAAGAATGCTCAAGAATGCTTAAGAATGCTTGAGAATGCTTAAGCACTTCCACGCTCCATCGGTCAAAGTCTAGTTCTGGCTGAGACACATCACCACAAATGACTTCGTGGTGCTTCTCCCCTGCCACCACATCTGGCAACCTTCAGAACAGCCCAAACAATTATCAGAGAAGGCTGGATAGTTTCGTTGTATGACAAAGTGCTGAAAGTGCTTCGTGTCTGTCAGAACAGTTGTTTCATATGCAATGAAAATTGCACACTTCCATGATGCCATGGTTTGTCTCTTTGTACGGTATTGTTCCATTCTCGTTGGAGCTGGCAAGTCTCCTTCAGGCAAGCAGCTTTACAACCTTTAGTTGTAGGTTCAAACCTTTCTTGTCTGGTTTGATGGCAGAGACCTTCACAAAGCGAGGCTTCTTGAGCACCCTTGGCTTCTCAACCTCCTTGTGTCTGGGATCGAACTTGGCCAGTTCGAAGGCACGTTTCAACGCATCCTTCCATCTCAACTGCATCTTTTGCCGCGCAGCAAAGGTCGTGGAGCAGTTGAAGGTCTCATATCCACCGGCCTTTGCAAACAGAATTGACACATCTTAACACAGTTGACGGTTCACTCCCTGGGTCCGACATCATCTGACATCATCCGGCTTGCAAAGTTCTGATTGTTTCCCTTGCATCCCTTGCATCCCTTGCATCCCTTGCATCCCTTGCCTTCTCAATCATCACCTTCACTGATTCCTTTCAGAGTCAACACGACAGGTAGAGAACGGGATATAATGGGATGTTCAAAAACGGCCACCAACATGGGAAAAGATTTTGTAAAAAGATCTTCATGCAATTTTGAGTGTGTGTGCTGTCTTCTCTCTTCTTTATCTCCAGTGTCTCCTTCTTGTCATAGAAGCCGACGCTGAGTCCAGCAGCCAAAGCTGCACCCAGGGCCGTAGCCTCTGCCATCTTGGAGCGAAGCACTGGCAAACCAAGCACATCTGCCTGCGAGGAAAGCATAGGAAAGCCATGGAAAGCCCTAGAGGAAGCCACCCTTTCAGGCGTCCCCAGCTCCAAACGTCGCGCTAGCTTTGTATCTTCAGATATATTCAGGTGTTTCGGAGCGTCCTCGAAACATTTTTCGGGTAAAATCGTAGCTGGAAGTGCGAAAGTCCAATCATTTATTTGAATGTCTTTAGCCCTGAGAACTCGTTTTAAGGTACTGTACAGCGATCGTTCTGAAAGTGAGACCCCAACATACCATGGTATGAAATGTCAATATTGTCAAGGAATTACAATTTCATTTACATGTGTCCGGAGTTTCTGATAGAGATGTATATATTCTGCATGATGACAGTCTATATGTATTAAAACATACTACCGAAGATTATGTAGTATGATATCATATGATATCATATGATATGATATGGTATGAAATAAACTGATATCATATGATATCATATGATATGATATGATATGATATGATATGGTATGAAATAAACTGATATCATATGATATCATATGATATGATATGATATGATATGATATGATATGATATGATATGATATGATATCATGTGACGTGATGTGATATGATATGATGTGATATGATATGATATGATATGATATGATATGATATGATATGATATGATATGATATCATGTGACGTGATGTGATATGATATGATGTGATATGATATGATATGATATGATATGATATGATATGATATGATATGATATGATATCATGTGACGTGATGTGATATGATATGATGTGATATGATATGATATGATATGATATGATATGATATGGTATGAAAGAATACAATATGGTATAATTAGTATAGTATTATTTTCGAGACACCGTGCATATGTCACAGCATGGCAGTGCCACAGTCACAAAGGGGCAAGGAGGTGATTGCAAGCACTGGCGCGGTCTCAGCACGAAGCCACCCCCACTTGGGAAGCGCACCGCAGCGCACCTGAATCTGCATCAGGAGGTTGTTCACGGTCATTCCACCGTCTACTCTCATGTCAAGCAGCCGGAGGCCCGTATCATTCTTCATAGCCTGCAGAAACTCTCACTTTGCGTGAAGATACCCACGTCTACCAGCAAAGAGACAAAGAATTGGGAATAAAAGGATCTGCATCAAGTATCACGAATTCATAAGTTTTAAGTTTGCGTGCTGATTTTCATACTGCTCACCAAAAATGTAGGAATACAAATTAATATTTAACATGTATCATACATGAAAAATGAATAAGAATGCTGTCCAGTGCTGTATTTGTGCGGTTGTGAAAAGCATGAAGAGAAAGACTGAAAGACTCAAGTGACTCAAGTGACTCAAGTGACTCAAGTCAGGAATTACCGAAGAATTGCTTTGGACAAGTTGTGCCGGTAGGAGATAGTAGGAGAGTACATCTTGGCTGAGAAGGTTCTGATCAAAACAGCCAAGGCATCAAGCGACTGCAAAGGCCAGAGTCTCAGACAGGGTTCGTTTCGAATGTCGCAATCTTCACATGCTTTTTACAGGGCCTTCACAATTCAGAGACGGTGCTGTATTTACTTCCTGTTTGTCACCTGTCACAATTGGTATTCAGTCGCTTCATTTTCCAGGGGTTGATGACAAGTTCGAGAGCTGTCGCGGGTTGTCAACAACAGGAATTGCGCCAAAGATCTTGTTCTGAAAGCTTCATTTGACTGTCTACATGGCGCAGGGTTCCCTGTAATGTTCAAATCATTCGTCACTTGTTGCCGAAACATGTACATACATAGATTTTACGTCAGGGTTTCTCAAGATTCAACTTCCCAATAATTACGTTGGGACAAACATTGCTTGCAAAGGGCGGAAGGGTGCGAGATGCAGTGGGTGTTTTCGAGTTTGGAAGTTGACAGATTTCACGCTTTTTCAGACTTGTCTAATGCTATTGGGTTCTTTACCTACACCAGCTTGCCTAGCGGCAAAAACGCTGGGTACGCATCTGCCTGGGTTAAAAGGTCATCAGCACAGTGAGTAGTGGTTCATAGCCCTCTACGATTTTGGCACTCCCAGTTCACCCCCCGACAAGATTTCAAAACACTCTCGAGCTCTCCTCAAAATACGTGAACTGATTCCATCCATTTCCATCCTCTCAAGAAATCTCAACAAGCAAATGCGATGCGGCATCCGCCTCCATGATGTCCACAGCTTGAAAGGCTGTGGATTCCAAGGCTGCACGGCACATGTGTTCTTTGTTGGTGTAAAGTGTCATACCTGGAGCCATCATGAGCCATCTGCAGCCATGAGGATACCAGGATTCCAAATGTGAAGATCTAAAATGTGAAGATTTGAGTGAAGATATGTGAAGATATGTGAAGTGACAAGGAGATTCTGATACAAAACCTGCACATGTAACCGAACCTCGCCTACAGCCACTGCGCGGGCATCGTCACGCCAGTGCGGAGCGAACAAACCACTGAAGGCAGGAACCAATGTCAGGCCACCCGTGTCCTATGGAGCACAGCTAGCGACTCTGAAGATGACTGAGTTCAATGATATTCAAAGTCACCCATCCTCCACCTTGTTCGCCAGAATCTCGACTTCCTCCCAAGGCAACTGAAACGGCTTCCATGATCTTGCAGCTGATGCCATTGACAGATTGACAACCACATGCACTATTTCTATCCGTTCCTACCCTTACAATCAAAAAAGAATGTTGAAGGAAGAAACCGAAGAAACCGAAGAAACCCGATATCAAAAGATAGATTTGCGTCTTTGTCACTGTCAAACCGTTCAACCGAAAACGTCAAACTGTTTCCGGGCCTTGGAGGAGGAAATGATTCCCATGTTGTCACGGAGCCACTGCACGACTCGCCCAGCACATGCTACACTACCTTCCAATGCATAGATTGTCTTCTCCTGGCAAAGCTGAACAATGAGAAATCAACATGAATTAAAGAAATCCTAATACCATCTAATACCTGTAATATGTAAATATATATATTATATATATATATATACCTGTTGCATTTGGTTCTCTTCAACAAAACAACTTCTGGGCTCGCAGAGTGTGCTCTGGGCTTTCACCACCTTGGGGGTGTATCGTGTCCGCAATGCGGCTGTCAGCCCCAGCCTCTGGGCCCAGCTTGTACCCGACAGTAGTAAGGAGACCATGCGTCGATGGCACAGATTCTTCACCAGTGTTGAGGAGCATGAAACATCCTGTGGACCACGCGGGACCACTGTGAAGCGCAGGTACTCTGACCAACCTGACCTGAGGCCTTTGAGGCCTCTAGAAATGACAATGAAATCACTGAATTGAAGGGAACTGAAGGGAACTGAACTCACGCGCCTGTGCCATAAGTATTCTTCGAAGTGCCCACGTCCAAACAGCCATGACCCAGGAGAGCTGCATGCTGGTCACCCAAAGCACCACTGATGGGTAAACCCTCAAGCAACGGCACCTGAGTGCAAAGCTGAGTCACCTCAAAGGAATGGACTTAACTTGTGAATAAATATAAAATAGAATCAGCTATCCTATTCTACTACTTCAGACATACACATTACACTGTATTCATCTATATCATTCTTAAGTCTAACTACCTGCCAGTCCTTGGGAATATCTGGTGGCATGACTTCAACTGAAAAGAGAGGCCCACTGCAGGCCATTGATGGCTATTGGGTCTGCAAAGAAATCCATTGATTCGGCCTTGGTCTGAGTTTCCCACATTCTTCACGTGACCGTAAATCTCAGAATTGGATTTGATACTCGGCAAGCACGCGCTGGAAATTCCCATCTCTCGACAAACCTGAGTTTTTGCGCTTGCAGTGCCATCCCGATGTCTTCGCATTGCAGTTCTATGATCAATTCGCCACTGCGTTGGCCACAGGGTTTATTCTGAGGACAGAATCGAGAGTCAATATGACACAATATGAGTCATGGGTTGTGCCCTGTGCTCATGTGTGCTCTCAAGCTCTGAGTACAGGAAGCCAACGAACTGTCGTAAATACCACTCTCGTTGTCATCTTCGTGTCTCTAAGATCGATTGCTAGCTGCGACGTGAACTATTGACAATCGATCTGGGATCTATCATTCTTTGCTTGAAGGCCTTCAATAGTTTGTCAACCTCTCCACATTCTCACAAGATCATGTGCATGATACGACTGAGTATGCTATGCACGTTGGGTCGTCTCAGGTCTCCTCAGGTAGGTGGACGGGGTATATGTGCACATGATACGCATACATAAATATCAAATATATTGTTTATTAGAGCTGAGCGCACCAAACATCAACTGAAAATAATGAGAAGCTATGAGAAATAAGTGCTCATATAGCATCATAGAATATGATATGATCTAATATCTTATAATATGATGTGATATATGTAATACAATACAACACAATACAACACAATACAATACAATACAATACAATTCAATACAATACAATACAATACAATACAATACAACATAATATAACATCATATCATATAGGACAATAGCACGCAATATAGTATGACATAACATGACAGAACATAGTATAGTATCATACAATGTAATGTAATGCAATGCAATGCAATGTAATAGGTATATATATATATAATCATGTATAGATATAGATATGTATATATGCACAGAGATAAAGACAGGGGGGCGGGGAGAACGAAATGAAAACATTAATCTGCCAAGGCCGAACAGCACATCTCAATCTCCATGGTTTGCTTCAAAAAGCAATTTCTACCATCTCGCGTACATGCTGCACCGCAGTCTCAGGTTCTGATACTACAGCAGGAAGGAATGGATTGTTTGACTACCACATACTGAAGTCTTCTGAATCGTCGCTGTCGTCATCATCATCATCATCATCATCATCATCATCAGTCAAATGTAAAAAATTGTCATAACGAAGACAATGCTGAAGACGACAAATAAATCAATCATTAAGGCTAGCACGCTTTCATCCCATTTGCACGTGTTGATGTTCATCAGCATGTACCTGTCAGCACGCAGTGAAAAGTTTCAAGTCGTCACTAAGTAGTCCTTGGGTGCTGCAACGCCAAGTTTGCCAAGTTTGATCTCAGTCCAAGAGTGCCTACGAGTGCCTGGTGTCCCTGGGTGTCCCTGGCCTCGAAGCGTTGGACACATCCGTGACATGAACATTGGCGGCAGCACCCCCGCACAGCTTATAGATGATCCAACTTTCCTCAGCAACCGCATCTCAACGATTGTCAACGTCTATCAGTGCCCCATTTTGGGTCGCAATCACTGCAAACATCCAGAAAACAAATACAAAAATGCAACTTGACAACTTGACAAGGCTCACTCCAAAATACAGCGCAGTTTTGAACAGTTCTGCTTCTTACAAACAGAACTCTTACCCCCAACATCCCCCAACCCCATCTTACCCCCAACCCCAACCCCAGCCCAGATCAGCAAGCCTCACTTCAAGCCCATCAACGACAAGCAGAGAATCGATCGTTCCAAAGCAACACCTGTCTTCATCAGCTGCTTTCCTCGGGTCAGCGGGCTTTCATCAGCTTCACAGCGTACGCTTCTGTGCATCACTTGGATTGTGAAAGTAGAGCCTTGAGGAAGTTCGCCGATGCGCACCGACGGCTTCCAACAAATGCCAGGATCGCCGCTCGTACAGAATTCTTGCTGAGAATCTTCACACTGGTCACATTGTCCAGCATCCATCTCATCCTAGGCCATCCAAACACTAAGAGCACATCCTGAAATTTGAAAGCTAAAAAATGCGCTAAAAATATAAACAAGCGATGACAAGGAGGGGAGTACAAGCAGAAGCTAGCAGCAGAAGCGTACTTCTTCAGCCAAGTGTCTTCACTGCCGAAAAGTAAGTAGATACAGGAAGTCCTGTCTTTGGTCCTTGTTTCCGCTTGACCAAAGCAAAGCAAAGTGAGGTTTTACTGACACCAAAAGTATCCAAAAGTACTGGGCATTGGGGTCTTCACATGTCTTCACATGTCTTCACATGTCTTCACATGTCTTCACATGTCTTCACATGTCTTCACATGTCTTCATGATTTCTATCCGGGTCTTGCAACAGGATCGCAGAACAAGCTACGAAATCTGTCTCGGCCACCGTGTCGGGACAAGTTTGAAGCAGTCTCGGCAGTTCGCAGGTCCAGCCAAACGATCGCGCGACAAAGGGGCTCACCGGTGACCTGCTTTTTGAGCAAATCTGACGAAAGGATGTGAAGGTCACAATTTCTTGACCCTGAAATCAGCCATATTGAGATTGGTGTCATGCTGCAAGCGTGCTTCCCTTCAGTATCATATCTGTTCCCTGATCAAGATTGATCAAGCATGCGACTTCACACCTTGTCCCAAGCCACCGTAGTCTCGCGCTGATTGGTGATTCCTCGAAAGATCAAAAAACACCAAGCACTGCACGAAGACAAAAGCATGATATGTGTCCGTATATTATGCATGTGATTCTACATAATACATGAAACATTTGGTACAATCATCCAACACTAAGGATTCAATATCACCGGTAGTCCCTGGATGACCATGCCCTTATTGTTGATTTTCATGTTCTGACGATGGCTCATGTAGTATCAATGTGTTCAGCAACCAAATACAGAGATATACACATAGTCTGTGAAAGGCTTCTTATCGGAGACCTGCATTTATTTTGCATCCTCCGACGAGACTGCATCAGTGCAATTAATGCTTAACGGAATTTCCACCTTAGAATAGTGTCAAACAATGTCATTGAAGGTTCAGCCGAACATGGTCGAACTATGTTTGCTTAAGTTCCCTGCGCAAGAATCCAGGCAAAACTATTCTTGCCCACAACCCCTGGGCGGTAATGCCATGCTGTTGGGGCGCACTTCGGCTAATAGAAATGAAATGTTCCATGTTTGTCAATTTTATGAACAGAGCGCTGCGACGGTATATGAGCGTCAGCCGGGAGGGCCTCTTTCTGACTCACACCAAAGGGTCTTGGGGTGCCAGTTTTGGTCATGCGCAGTATCTTTAGAGTATCTGTTGTTCCTTTTTCGTGTGTGTGTGTGTGTGTGTGATTGGTCAGGACTGTTTGATGGCCGTATCTGCTGACATGTTGCGGTGCAACGGCGCAACGATTCTTTTTGAAGATTATGTATGTAGGTTGAACAGAAGTAAGAGTATGTAATACAAAAAACATGAGAAATGCAAAGAAATGCAGTGTTTTTTTCATATGATCGAAATATGCATTTTGCTGAAATGGTATACTTAGTTTTGCGGTTGGTGATGTTTTTAGCATTTTTTAGCGGTGTTTTTTTCGGGTAACTTGTGCCATCTTAGTACATCTTAGTGTCAACTTCGGACCAACCAAGGCTGAAGGGTCAACTGGCACACTTTTCTTGCAATGTGGGCATTGGTGGAAACAGTGGGTTGTGCGTTTCCAAAGTGTGTTGTTTCATTTGAAAGGCTAGCAAAACTGAGAGCAAACGTCACTTTGATAAAGGGCAATCGATGCCGAATCACCAATAGTTTGTCAGTAGACCATGGTTGCCAGAGTTGGCTTGACGGATATACACATCTGATCACATCTGACAATCATAGGTACCATTGGCTGATGTGGGCACCAACAATCATACCCAAAACGACCACTGGATCTTGAGCGCTTACCCCAAAAGAAGCAGGACGAACCTGTTTGCAAACCCAGTGGCCGATTCCGGCAATATCATCCTTGCTGGCTCCAGCTTTTTTCATAGCGGATTCGGAGCAATAGAGCGCACTTTGGAAGATTTCATTGGCGTCATGCTCAGTCCACCCGGCCTGCGGATAGTACCTTCCAAAGGAGAAGAGAACGTCAGGTCCCAGGTGTCCATTCCAAATGTTTATTGAAGGGATCTGAAGGGGTCACTAGTTGTCACTGTTTAGGCCATGGAGAGCAAGATTTTCCAAGAGTGACTATGTACTACGAGTCAACAAGTACATAATGCCTGAAAGCAACTGCACCACAGTACTTAAGGTTTCGGCAAGCTCCTGCAAGAACTGTTTTCTACTACGAAGTTTCACGAAGTTTCGCTGTCTGCTGCTGTTTTGACAAGGTTCTGAGGAAACTCCTGCTGTTCCATAGTCTTCACCTGAACCAAGATCTGCTGATTTTGCTGGAAAAAAAAACTTAGAAAAAATTGATTGATTGCAGTCATTCTGCTTTTACAAGGAGCCTGAGATGCAAGGTCCAAGTCCAAGAGAAATAAAGTGGAGTCTACTTTAGTAGACTTCAAAAAAATGGACTTCTGAAGAAAGTAGACTAAGTAGACTCTGCGTAGACTTCTTCTTTTTTTTGCTTTCCAAAAAATGACGGCTGCCAAGCCTGGCCATCCTTATCAAACAGAATAGCACGCGTGGACGTAGTGCCCTGATCAATCGCCAATACGTAGGACGGTGCCATGATTCCACGGCGGCCCCACGGCACAAGGCGGATTCCCGGGGTCAAGTACCGCCGAAAGCCCATACAATGTGTGTAGATCTTTGTGCTGGTCATGTTAGTGAAAGTCTTTGGAGAAAATGTTCAGCTTTATTTATTGCCCGAACTGCTGTGAGGCTACCTTTTTTTGACATTTACATCCTTCACGACTTCCGAGCAAAGGGTCTTCCCGTATATGGTATCTTTTTCGAGCTCTCAACTTGGTAAGATCCTGCGGCATACTGAAGAAGGGTATCTGAAGTTACTAGCATCTAATGGTATGCAACATGGTATCTATATCCAAAGGGACAGTGCTCTCCCAATATGTCCCTCATCTGCACATGACTTTGCAGCAGTTTCTTTTACTCTGCAATCTCTGCATCGAAATGCAGATGTCTAAGATCTCTAAGCTAAGAATGGATCGATATTGGATCGATGATCCATGGGAGGATTTCGGTGCACCTCTTCGCAGTGCACTGGTCAAGGCGAACCACAGATGTCTTTGTGGTTGCAGATCAAGCCGCCTACTTCAGGGCCAGCCCCTGACCCAGCTATATCCAACGCCAAACGCTATGAACAAGTCATTGACATGACATGTGTATAGATCATATAGGGAGAGAGAGAGAGAGAGAAAGAGATGGAAAAAAAGAAAGGAAGGTAGGAAGGAAGAAAGCAAGCAAGCAAGCAAGAAAGAAAGAAAAGAAAAGAAAGAAAGAAAAGAAGAAAGAAAAAGAGACCAACTGGTAGTAGGAGCAAGAAAGAATGATGCTTCGAATAGGACTGCATGTGAAATATGTATGCAATCAAAAATTGAATCGAGATTTGAGCAATCAGGAACAGATTTGTCTGCTCTTAGTAGTCGTCTTATCACATCGGCAAACGCTTTTTAACCTCATTGGACTCGTTGTTCAACACAATGGCAGCACAAAAGAATGAATGGAGATTCACCAAAGATTGTTTTCCATTTCCCTTTACTTGCTTTTGTCCCTTGGTTTTTTGCCTTTGCAAAAGCAGTGAAAATCGTCTTCAGATGTTCTAGCTTCGGCTTTTCTGTTTACGTTCGGGCCCCTCTTCCCTCCTCTTTGCGGCAATTCTCAGCTTGCAACTCTCATGCGCACAGCAATTGCATCGTCTTGGATATGGAAAGTCGCATTTCCATCGTATTTGAAGCATGCGCCAATACGTGCAGTTTGCATGAAATTGCCTGTTTCCAACGTATTCGCGCGTTCTTCGTAGCATCTATGAACCAAACATGACATCATCATTTTGAAACCAGAATCAAGAACCAGTCGATTCCACAAAATTGACACGGTTCGTGGTTAGTGTGTATTGCATACTCATGATCTTCCTTTCTTCTCGCAGTGCTTGATCATCCTGCTGTTGTTGCTTCTTTGCTGTTGGTCCACATTTCTGTCAAGGCGCTGCTGATGTTGTGCCGCTTGCATATTGCTGCTTGCGTTGTCACTGTTATTGAGTCATTTGGATCTATGTACCGCTACGGCTGGGGTGCTCAGTGAAAACAGATTTCTTACAGTTGCCATATTGTGCTTGTCAGTTCTTTTTCAGATTTGGTGTCATTTCAGGGTGTTTGGGCGGTTGTGCAGAGAGCACTACATCATCCCCGATCGTCTTTGGTTAGCAGCGAACTTCTGTGGTCCAAAGCAGAAAAGCATACAAACGAAGAAAAAATGCGATGAAAAAGCTTGCAATGTACTGATTACTGATAGACGTGAATAATAAAAGCAAATAACAGACAACAGCAGAAAGCCAGCAAGCAGAAGCACAGAACCAGAAACTTCACCCAGCACTGGTGCATATCCGGAAAATGAAATTGTTTTAGTTGCAGAATGCTGAATATGGCAAGGAAAAGCAGCTCGAGGGTAAATATAGGACCGCTCATCAAGACCAGACATTAAGCAGTGTCTGTCGCATTGGTACAAAACATGGTGGAAATTGGTGGAAGATTTTGCTAAGAGTGCGCTACAAAGGGTATCTACATTGCTCCCGAGTCGGGGGGGCCCTGAGCTGGCGGCTTGAGAATCTTATATGCCAGTCACACATGATGTGACCGGGCGGCTGACTTGGAGAGTCGGCCAAACTTATGGACCCAGAGACTGAACGGATTGCAGTCTCATGGGAAAGGCGCGGCAGTCAAACATAGTCGAACCCTGTGAAGGTTTCTACATGAATTTGATGCAGCTTTGCAATGTGCCCGGACGCCTCCGCTGCGGCACAAAGATTCACCCAAGCAAAGGCCTTCGGGGGTTTTCTGTCTGTGTAATCTGAAGCTACAGAAGGCAACACCCATTCCTTCCATTTCCTTCCATCTGTTTTGGAAGGCTCTGCCTTTGTTCATCTGCAGAATTGCGACCTCTTTGTGGAAGGAAGGAAGATTGGAAGGAAGGGGTGTGCCCTGACCAAAATGCTACACATCACAAGCAGAACGACAAAAAATCTACACCTAACATCGCCCCCTGGGCCGAAACTTGCACTGGTGGCCGGTGCCGTGACGGTCTCTTTCGGCCGGCAGGCCTAGAGGCGCCCTGATTTCTATCAGCTGTGGAAGCTGTCTACGAAACGTTCCTTTTTTTGGAAATGTCCAAGTTCTCCAAGTTGTTCCAAGTTGTCAAGGAAACAGAATCACGAAGCAACAAACAGTCACCCCAGAAAGAGATTTGCTCTTGGAACCGCATGGAACAGAAATTCTGTCATGAAAAACCTCTTGACAACCAGGAGCTTCGGTAAACACTTTAATCAATTTCAATCTGTCCCCTCATGAAGGCAATCCGGCTGCCATTAGGCTAATCTGGGGCAGACTTGTGACCCTGGTCTGGGTAAGGTTGTCACTGAATCGTCAACATATATGAAGTATTTTCTTATACTTATACCAAAGTGAATAAAACATGAAATATCATAAAATCGCGATTGCAATCACATCTTGTGACTGCTGAATCCAAGTGAACAGTTGTACCTTTCAAAAGGATTGAGGTACTTGACATGTACATGATGGTACAGGTATCCCTATCCTTTCAATACCGACTTGTTAGACTTTGCAAAACGGATTGCTTTCGAGTTCGTCCAACCTTGCAGACTGGATCTCTAAATCCGCTCGGCATGGCGGCGTTCGCCGATCCAAGCGTCTAAGAGTCTAAGGCTTGTGCGGCACCCAATTCTTTGCCCGAGGAAAAAGAAGATCTTATTTCAGATCTTTGGAATGGGAGAAATTGCTTAGAGTTATAGACTTTGAGATGTTCTGTCTTCCAGCTCTGCATAGGAATTTGTGCCTTGCGAAAACTAGTTTTCGAGTATTTGACATTGACCTCTGGGCATGACCGGGTTCGGCCCTAGAATGCAGTGCTGCCAAGGATCACATGGAGACTGCGGTCTTCGCTTTCACACTTTTCAGAGTACGTTGAGTTTGACATTTGGACGCAATGAATGCAGCAAAAGCGAGTGATCTCCACGGTCTTTCAGCCACTGCATTCTTCTAGCCACAGCACACTGTGGCTGGCTAAGCGAGAACAAAATTGGGTTCTAA
>VSDK01026816.1:85072-107503 GCA_009767595.1 Symbiodinium kawagutii
TCTTTCCCTTTCCCCACTCGGACGAATTATGACGAATTTCAAGAATCATCTCTAGATATCTAGAGAATTCTCAGGCTTCTTGGGCTGCGGCATGCACTGCTGCCGGTCCATGAGGATCAACTCTGGCGCACGATACCAAAGAGTTCTCGGTTGCACAAAAGATGATGAAAAAAACATTCGACAAACTTCCTCACATTCATGTGAAAAAAAGGTGAACCTTTGACGGATTCATATGAGTTCGTATGACTTCAATGGCAAAAAGTGGTAACCATCTTGGGCACTCACACAACGTACTTGGTGATTGGCCCGCGGCCTCGGTGCTCACAAGTTCAGCAGAATACAACACCTGCATGTTTTACCAACCACCCAACCCATAAGAATCTGGAGCAATGATAAGCTATGAATATCATGAATAGCTATGATCAGATGGTTTTGCTTTCACATTACAATTTACAAGTTGCGTGCCACAAGTGAAGCACTAAGCTGAAACGTGGCTGAGGCTCCCAGGTGCAAGGGCTGAAAGCGTCGTGCCAAGCCGAAGTCCGTGATCTTCAACGTGTCGCCATCCACCAAAATGTTCTGCGGCTTCAGATCTCGGTGAAGATAGCCTTGACCTTCAGTCCCGTTCCCAATTCATTTGGCCTATCTTCAAATCACAAAAAAGTATTTGTCCTGTGCTTTATTTTCTCTCTCTCTCTCTCTCCCTGTCTCCTCTCTTTCCTACATGCATCTACTGTATTTGCTTTGTCCTTCCTTCACTTCTTCATGCACTTCTTCCTCGCGAATTTCTGTGCGATATCAAGGGTGGCTGTGACATACATCAAGCTTGATTGCCACCAGTCTACGATGGCAGTGGGCCACACCCTGGAGAATTTGGCGAAACCTCAGATGCGATGTGAAACTGACTCCTTGGAGGTTGCTCATGCGATGCCTTCACTCTCTTTAGGCTTCGCCAAGCAGCGCCGGCTTCAGACGCTTCTCAAAGGGCCCTTTGCTCCTGCCAATTTGAAGCAGACAAAGGGCCTTCTCGAGACTTTTTGAAGGATTTGTCAAACCCCTTTGGGCTCGAAAGAGTTCAAAAGTCTCCGAGGTAGGAGGTCACTCTGTAGATTCTCTTGGAGTGAAGGGTGAAGTTTTCGGGTGAGATGATACATATTCAGGATGCTTCAGTCACATATTTTTGGGGCATAAAACCCTGCATTTTGCAGGAAGCTAATGTGTTTTAGATTCCATTTCTGTTAGATTCTGCCATGGATTTTTGCACGGGTCTTAAACCTTGGGACCTTGAGAGTCATGGATGTTCAATTGCCTTGGGTCATAGGACTGTGGAGCTTTCAGGCCATCATTCCGATGGAAGGGTTCACAGATGGACCATGGGCTGCAATAGCTTGAAGGAGGTGACCTCAATGGAAATGTAAAAAAGTTTGAAACCATGTGAATAGCAAAGCGCCCAAGGGGAGGAGATTCGGAGATCCAACCAGAAACAAAACTTTCAACAAAATGTTCCTCCCTTTTAGTCTTTTTAGCATATGCAAAAGCTGCTTTTTGAAGTGTTTTGTCTTTGGGCTCCAGATGTCGTGCGCAAGTCCGTGAAGATACACTGGGATGCCATATTTGGCTACAAACCTCCCCCACCATCGGCCCAAAGCCATCGTGCCCTTTTTTTCCACTCTCCTGCACTATGCTGCACTCCTTCCAAAAATACTTACCTAACGCCTGCCCCTTTCACCCCAATCCTGGCTTGGTTCGCAATCAGAACTTAAGCACTAGCCTTCGGCTGGCATTTATATCACGCACAGCATGGTGTGCCCTTCCCCGGCAATCACGAGACACATGTGCCATATCTTGCATTTACTAATCTAACGGCTTAGGTACTATTTATGTGTATGTATGTAGGCACACTATGTACATATATGGGACCCATATGTGTATACATAATATGTATGACTGACATGTGTATTTACATATTACAAATGGCATAACATGCACATGCACAACATCGATCCAATTCACAATTGCAATTTCAACGCTAAGCTATGCTAAACTATGAAATAAGCTTTGAAAGCTCTGGACATCACGTCAGGACCTGTGGTGTAGAGAAGTTGCACTCCGAAGATTTTAAACAGGGCGTAGAATCTGATTCTAACGTCAGCCGATAGCCACAGCTGCCTTTCCAGTCCTCATGTACTGCAACAAGTTCCCCGGCATAAACTCAAGAACAAGATGTACCTCCAGTAGCCAAGCCTAGAGACCAAAGGACCAATGACAAGTATGGACCAATATGTGAAATTATTATGCAATGTGATATACACGTAAAATAGAATTGGGACATTTCTGCATTTTTGGGGTCATCTCATCATATCCCACTGGTCTCAAGAGCACGGGTGGGCTACCAGGTATTGATAGGTGGTAGGCTACTTCAGGGCTACTCTGACCGTGAAAAAATCGGCCTCACAGAACCCCACAGTCTCACAACTTAGGGCAAAAAAACACTCATGCGAGGGAAGCTTCTTTGCAGCCTTTTGGGAAGAAGGATTCTCGTCACCAGATTGTCACTTCTTGAAAACCCAGCAATATGCATAAAAATGGATGTATCTACACTTTGCTGGCTTTACTTCGTCTCTGAGTTCCAGAATGGATGCTGTTCTCACACTTGAATTCCGTTCATATAATCATACACTTACATGGAAAAACGGTGGAAAGAGAACTCCTTAATCATTCCAAATAGCAAATTCCATTGACATAAACAGTGTTTACATGTGTTGAAATGTGTTGAAATGAGAGGGAGATCCTTTGCATCAAATCAAGTTCAAACACTGGACCGCCAGATCCCAGGGCACACTGTCTGCCAAAGCATGCACGTCAAGAAGTTCCACAACATTTGGATGTCTGCATGCCCTGCATGGCACGGGGTTATAGTAGAACCTGCTAACGTCAAATCGCAGAATCCTGATTCCATACCTGATTCCTAGATATGTCTGATCGTTTTTGCATTTCAAAGTCGCAGAGTTGGTCGTTCGGCCAGGCAACGAAAGCGCAGAAATCTCTCGGATTGAGAAGCTCGAAAGCCCCTCCTCTCGGGTGCTTCGGATTGCTCAGGGGACACACTTTTGTTTAGCACTGCGGCATTTCCTTTGTCGAGAAAAGAAAACTGAGAAAAATAATGAACAATAAATTGAACAAATAATTGTAAATAGAAATAAATAGAATTTGAGAATTTCTTCAACCTCTGAAAAAATCAGGTCTCTGTCACAGCATCTTGTCGGCTCTCCTCCGTCTGCAGCGACGACGTCTTCACGGCCACCGTGCGGCCGTTAACCTGAACCCATCTTCGTCATTCTCAGAAGCATGCGAAGTTAAAGAATGGGAATTCTCAAAGAAAAACAAAGCAAAGGATACGATACAAAGAAGTCCAACTTGGCCCAAGGTTCACTCAAAATGGCTTCTATGCTCACTGAAAAATCGCTTCTACACTCACTGAAACTTGAGTGCATTAAAGCTGTGCTTAAAGCTGTGCTAGCGTAAGCTGTGCGTATCTCAAGTTCTCGTGGAGAGACGGTGTCTTTCATCTTCACCACACCTGAAAGTGCACTGCGCTGAGGCTCGATGGAAACGTTAACGCACTGCGCATGGACGCAACGCAACGACATTCCAACAGAACGTCCGCTTCAACTGTGCACTGAGCAGGACACTTCCATAGTTCCCTGCAGCGATGGTCCCCAGAAGCACATAACGCTCTCCGAACTGCTCATTGGCTTCAACTGCATCTTCCACCTTGCCGAACAAATGCAGCTTGGCGAAAACTCCGGGCCCTTCTAGTACCATCTTTGCCATGAGCAAACGCGAGAAATTCATGTCTTCAAAGAGTTGTCGCCTTGATTCGGGAACATTCGTTAGATCAGGAGTGTGACACGCAATCTCAAATGTTTCAATGACGGAAACCTTGCTCTTCCTGTGAAACCAGAAGAAAATTCGATGGGATTGTGATGCCCTAAAACCAGCAAAAATGATCCGTTTAGGAGTTTAGATTAGTTTAGATTAGTTTAGATGCAGTTTAGAAAGGACTGATGGACTGCACAAAAAAACATGGTTTTGGGGGTCCATGTTTTGCTTGCCGTGCCTGGCTTGGAAGCTCTCTCATAACGAGCCTCTCTGCCAAGAGCGCCATCCCTTCACACGGCCCTGTGCTCAAAATTAAAACCCTGCTCAAACTGGCCAAAACGCCTCAGGTTACCAGTTGTGCAATCCTGGAGTTCACAGCGACTTCTCTTTCCAAACTAAAATCAACGACCAAGTTGGTAGAAATCACTTTGAATCCATTGGGTTTTTGGTACTTTGGCATGCTTTCAAGATTCCAAAGAACTGTCCTGGAGTTCATGAATCGCATGGGTTCTCTACAGACGTTTTCTCGCATTCTTCGTCCTTTCATCCACATAAGAAGTCGAGACGCCCCTGTGCGCACCGCCAAACCCCTATACAGACTTTGCTCGTTCGTATTCGTGACAAATTGCAATGAATTATATATATCTCATTCTTCTCCTTTTAAACGTTTTCACCTCTTTCTTATGTGTTCAACTCCTTCTTCTGGAGTTTTGCTTCTAACATCTGTGCTCTCAGTCGGTGCGCACGCTGAACAAACGTCTCGCCTTGAGAGATCTTTACAATTCGCTATGGCGGCATCAAGCGTCATTAAGCGCTGTGCGGCTGATCTTTTGCCAAGACATCGAATTCTGGGGCTTGCCGGTGACAAGGTGGCAAGCGGTAAGGGATTTGCAAGACGGTCGCTTGCAAGAGACAAGACGGTGCATGTCCGGATGTGAAGATTTTGTCTTGAAAAGAAATTGGCCATGGTATGTCAAGTCTTGTGCCTGGGATTAGCATGCCAAAAACGAAAACTAACCACGTTCAGAAAAGTAAGTCAGTTGAGATGCATCATCTCAACATATCTCAACATGTGGAGACATGTGGAGCGTTTTTGCATGACTAGGTTTACCGTGAAACCATCTGAACCGAGGTTGCTTGCCAAAGTCTGGCGAATTCAACACACACCCGGATTTCATTGCCATAAATTGTTCGCAAAGCAATTGCTGCAGTTCACCGTACCTATATAAAGGAATCGAAAGATTTACAAATCAGCAACAACAACAACAACAACAACAACAACAAAAACAGATCACAAGGATCAGTCTATTTCCTTCAAATCCTTGTTGTGCTAGATTGGTCCTGTAAGCGTTGCATGAGTGGACCTTAGCACAAACTGTTAGTGAGACACAATGCATGGTACACGCGTAATTTCGGCGTTCTTCGGTGCTAAAAACAATTAGAGCAGCATCTCATAGCTTTGCTCGGCCACTTTGGCCGCTTCAATTCAAGTTGCACACGCTACGGGGCCCTACTTGATACTTTCTGGGTAAGGACAGATCGTGGTAGATCGATCCTGCATTCTAGTTGGACTGAAGTGAAACATGCTTGACTGTACATTGCCATATTGCCACGCTTCTGCATCCTCAAACCTTGTCAAGAGGACTCATTGATTTTATTGAAGAACCTTGGCTCGGTGAAGTTCACTCAATTGTGACATCTGCGAGGATCTTGCAAGAGTTTGAACACCTTATCTGAAGCTGGCCGTGTGAAGTTTGAAGCCTGGCAACGGGAGCTAAAATGCCCTCCAAACGTCCCCGCTCGATGCAAAATGCGGCCAACTAGTGCAGCTCGACCCGGACCATCCAGCCACTTGCTGAGAAGTCCTGCGCGTGATCCAAAACAACAGAAGTGTCCACAGTCCACAGTGTCCAGGGGGGCGCATGTGCTAACTTCACCAGTGTCAGTACACATGCAGCTTCAGCATACAATGTTTCTATACAGGGTGTATTGTTCTTGAAAAGGAACGTTCAAAAAAACGAAATGAATTACACCAGCATAGACCCCAGATAGCAGGCGCATTGGGCACAAGGATTTCCAGGGTGTGTACCATAAACCTGTGTTTTGAATTGCATGGTTTGTTTACAATAGTATTTTCATAGATCTTAGGTTGTGTATTTTTATCCGCTGTAATCTGAAAGGATTCTTTTGAGTCCAGCAGTTGAACAACTCAGCACAGAAAGGAAATCTTTGTACATGGCCAACAGTTCAACAAGGGAGACAAAGGGGAGACAAAGGGGAGACAAAAGGGAGACAAAGGCGAGACAAAGGGAGACAAGCATGAGTAGCAGCAGGGCAGCGGCAAAAAAGCCCCGATCCAGAGCCACAAAAAGGACAAAGGAAAGACAAAGGGGAGACAAAGGGGAGACAAGCGTGAGCAGCAACAGAGCAGCGGCAAACATAGCGCCAATCCAGGCGCCGATCCAGAGCCACAAGGGAGACTAAGGGGAGACAAAGGGGAGACACAGGCAAGATAAAGGGAGACAAGCATAAGCAGCGGCAGAGCAGCGGCAAACAAAGCGCCGATCCAGAGCCACAAGGGAGACAAAGAAGAGACAAAGGGGAGACAAAGGGAAGACAAAGGGGAGACAAAGGGGAAACAAAGAGAGGCAAAGGGAGACAAAGGGAGACAAGCATGAGCAGCGGCAGAGCAGCGGCAAACAAAGCGCCGATCCAGAGCCACAAAGAACACAAAGGAAAGACAAAGGGGAGACAAAGGGGAGACAAAGGCCAAACAAAGGGGAGACAAACATGAGCAGCAGCAGAGCAGCAGCGCCGATCCGGAGCCACAAAGGTGACAAAGGGAAAACAAAGGGAAAACAAAGGGGAAACAAAGGGGAAACAAAGGGGAAACAAAGGGGAGACAAAGGGACGACACAGGGGAGACAAAGGGTGACACAAAGGGAAGACAAAGGGCAGACAAAGGGGAAACAAAGGGAAGACAAAGGGGAGACAAACGGGAGACAAAGGGAGACAAGCATGAGAAGCGGCGAAGCAGCGGCAAACAAAGCGCCGATCCAAAGCCACAAAGGAGACAAAGAAAACACAAAGGGAAGACCAAGGGGAGACAAAGGGGAGATAAGTATGAGCAGCGGCAGAGCAGCGGCAAACACAGCGCCGATCCAAAGCCACAAGGGAAACAAAGGAAAGAAAAAAGGGAGACAAAGGGAAGACAAAGGGGAAAGAAAGGCAAAACAAAGGCAAAACAAAGGCAAAACAAGCATGAGCAGCGGCAGAGCAGCGGCAACCAGAGCCACAAGGACAACAAAGGGGAGACAAAGGGAGACAAGCATAAGCAGCGGCAGAGCAGCGGCAAACAAAGCGCCGATCCAGAGCCACAAGGGAGACAAAGAAGAGACAAAGGGGAGACAAAGGGAAGACAAAGGGGAGACAAAGGGGAAACAAAGAGAGGCAAAGGGAGACAAAGGGAGACAAGCATGAGCAGCGGCAGAGCAGCGGCAAACAAAAGCGCCGATTCGAGGCCCTACCATAGAGAAGTAAGAACCCCTTATAGCTTGTCAGCTATCTGGGGAAAAATGACACCCACCATCAGATGACAGACTCAATCAATAAAACCAAACATCATGCTACAAGGAGAATATAGAAGCCGCAGCCGCTGGCTACTGTTCAGCCATGACTTTGCTGGCTGTTTGAACAGCCTTGACCTTTGAAGTTCTCAAAATACAATGCCTTGACCTGAAGTTCCATTCTCACAATTCTTGCTTTGCGGCCTATTGTGGTTAAAGGCTTGCAGCCTTGACTGCTTTTCAATTGATCAATCTTATACTTTGTCAATGATGCAGCATATTGAGGAAGGTCTTTCGACATGCATTCCATTTTGTGATTCGAGAACCGCAAACGAATTTAGAAGGACGGTCTGAGGTAGGTTGAATATGGTTGCAAGATGAATATCAGCCAGGATTAACGTCGGATTAACCGGATTAGAGTCCGAAGAAAAATCTGAAAATGCTAAGGTTGCCAGGTCCTGAGGGTTGGAGACCTTCCAGAAGGGGGGATCCATGTTCTCCAAAATTCCAGCGCTTGAGATTCTCTCAAACCAGTTGAAAGAGAAAGGATGATGAAGGATGATGAAGGATGATGAAAGATGATGAAAGATGCAAGAAATAAAAATAAATCAAAGAAAGGATGGAAGATGATGGAAGTGGCCTTTGGAAGTGGAGAGTCCCTGGAGCTGAAACCATGCTGTGATTCCCAAGTCCTTCGGTGCCGAAGATTCTCCACCGGAGATCTGAGTTGAACTGCTTGATGTCCGTGATGCTCGAGAGGATCATCTCTCGGTCCTAACTCGAACTATATGAACTATGGCATCTGCCGGGAGGGCTACGGCTGGATCTACGGCTGGATCTACGGCTGGATCTACGGCTGGATCTACGGCTGGATCTACTTGGCTTCAAGGATTTCGAAAGCCACTTGTCTTGTTGTGTCTCATGTCTTTTGTATCAGGACCCAGCTGGTGATCTGCCAAGGCGCCTCTGGACGTGAGGCTTTGCAGCAGCGCACATCAATCGAACTGAGGCGCTGATAATTTCTGTCCAAAGTGGCCTCAGAATGAAGCCTCAGCGAAGCCAGGAGGACACCATTCGAGGACACCATTTGAGGGCACCATTCGAGGACACCATTCAATCTCACAACAAGTTTTCTCGGAAATCTGTAGCTTAAAAAGAACCAATCCCCGGCAACCCCCCGCTACAGACTAGGAACTTGATTCGCTGATGGATATGAGATCGGCCAGACTCCACAATTTCTGCGATACACCACCTCAGTCCACAAAAATCCACAAGACCATCTCAGCCGAATTCAGTCTGCCTATCTCTCTTCTGAACATGCCTAGTTGCGCTCGTGTAAAGACGTCAAACTGGATGTCTGCGACCACTAAGTGTGAGAATCCATCCTGCTGTCTGTTCAAGTGTCGCATCATCGCATCCTCAGTATTTCAATAGTCCCACACTCAGCCACTTCCAAGTCTGGCTTTCCGTCATTTCAAATTGTTGAACAATTCAAGTTGACTTCCACCATGAAGCTCTCAATTCAGCTGGGCTTCAAATTTGTTCATTTCGCAGAGAGCTGGCTCGTTGTTGTAAATTTTCCGCTGCTTGCATGGGCACACAGGAAAAATGATGCCCGTTTTGCTATCTCTCCGCTTCAAGTCCCATTCCTTCAGCGAAGAAACTGCTGTTGTCAATTGCAATGGTTTCGTTCTGTATCTTGGCTTGTGAAAGCACTGGAAAGGGCTGTGGAAAAACATCGGCCTCGAACTCTGGAGTTTGCTCGGGTGGAGCTCGTCCAAAATTGTCACAAATGCACGCATGCTGATTGACGGAAAATGCACAAACCTCAGAAGAAAATGTGCCAAAAACATCGAACAAATAGAAAAAGCAGATCTTGTTTTGGCAGATATGTCCTTTGATGACAACGAACAAATAAACTGCTCGTAATGTAGCTCGAGGCCCCCACCCAGTAGGTCTTGTTGCAGCTGTTGTTCGCCTGGAGACATGCAGCAACAATATATTTCAGCCACAACAACTGCAACCACATCTGACCCAACGAGCCGGCAAGATTTCTGGAGTGGGCAGGAAATCAATTTGTACATATAACAACATTTATATAACGTACATGAGTAGATTTGATAGATGGGCGTGAAAGAGGAGATGAGCATGAATGTAAGTGTATGTGTATATATATATATATATACATATGTTGTAAACGTATGCAGTTGCAGAGAGGGATCGACCATGGTTGTGTACTTTTATGTGTATATGTGAGGAGATGAGTATGTACGTCTCTACGTATAGAAGAGGATGTGAATATTTGTTGCATGCGAATCTGGTAGTCATGTCTATATATAGACATGAAATGTACCATATGAACGTTTGTCTCTATGTATACATGTGCATATGTACGCTTTCTCAGGATATTAGCAGTATACATACTATATACGTGTGCAATACGTGCATGCATATGTTAGACGCATGTATAAGAGGAGGTGAACATGCATGAATATAGATGTATGTATACACATTAAGTCGGTTTGACAAATGAATACATCATACATATCCATATATATATATATATACATCTATACATGTTCGTATGACTAAATGAATATGCGTGCGCATATTGTTGACATATGCATGTAGGTATAGAAATATGTCAGAAAATGATGTGCATAACTTTACGTATAGATGCCTATGTACATCTAAACATATATACACATACACGTATACATACATGCTTGCTTATGAGGAAATGAATATGTGTATATATACTTGTCAATATGAACGCATTTGTGTTATATACAACTGAAAGCTCCGGGGAGCAAGGTGGCTTCCCCTTGACCCAAATGGTACTGTGAAATTATGGCCATACAAAGTAGTTTCATGCGTATATAATGTAAATATCACATACACAGTATTTACATCTGAGTTTAATGATTGTCATGCACTCCTTCGATCTCCTTCTGGTGACTTCCACCACGCTTTGATTGGTTCGAATCTGATCTCCCCAGCGGATTCCCAAAATCAAAATGGGAGTACCGTGGGCGGTGGAGACGAAAGTAGGGTCAGTCACACTAGAGGCTTCGTCTGCGTAGCCCCAGTGTTCCAAAGTGAAAGTTGAGACTGAAAAACTCAGTAGACTCATTTGCCTCCTCTTTTTGTAACTTCGGGACCCCGCCTGTATTGCGTTTTCCAGCTGCTGGCATCCTTCTTTGTCCAAGAGCATTTCGGCCACGCCTACGACAAGGTCCGCGCTACCGCACAGACATTCCAATGACAAATTGCAACTGTCCATCACTGTCCATCACTGTCCATGCCTGTATTTACAAATCCAATCATTCCATTTACATCCATTTACAGTTGATTTGAAAGTGGCACTCCTTCGTAGTAGTCCTTTTCCAGCGCATCGGCGAAAATTGCAGCGACAAGGTGATGAAAAAGATTCGACCAATTGTGGGTCACCATACCTTGAACGCAAACAAAATGAACTCAGAATCCAAAAAACAACATGAAGCTAGAGAGCATCCAACATCCAATCAGCATCACTGCATTCGGTTTATTCTCTAAGGCCAGCAAGTGGGAATCAAATCCGCAAGGCGCCATGGAATCTCGTCACTTTGGGCTGGGAAGTTGGGTGCCAACTGCAGCAGCAAAAAGCTCAAGTGTCGTCCCCTTCCGAAGAGCCCAACTTGGCGGCAGCTCATCAGTCCGCCGCACATGGCAGCAACACCCATGGCAGCTCTTGCACTGGACGCATAGCAGCAATGCACACCCGGTGGCACCAGCACCCTGGGTTCAGATCACCCTCTGCACAAGACCAGCACCCCAGGGCATCAAAGCGCAGGCTGTTCCTGGTCCAAAGAGCACTCAGAAGTACTTCTTGGAAGATCTTGGAAGTATGAATGCTTTTCCAGAAGTATTCATCCATATGAATCCCAATAGCTCTACGGAAAAGCAGAACCCAAGATCTGACCAGGAACCAGACTGTAACCTTGGGCTGAAGACGTGCCCAACAACTTTTCTAGAATCGAACCTCCCATCCCCTTTTCAAACCAAACCTTGCTGGCACAACGCTTGAAACCTTGCTGCCACTGCAACCCTTGCAAAACCTGAAGCAACTTAAACTGAAGTGCTGATCCATATCTGCTAGATGGTGAAAACCAAATTTTGTAGCTGTGAAAGTCTAATGCAAAAGGGCTACATTCAGCACGCACTGGCTGCCCTTGCGACCACAAAGATGCAAGAGCATGACCTGCCCACTGCACAAAGTGAATTTGATCTGTGAAACTCGAGGACAGCTGGACAACTCAAACACTGGTGACAAAAGAAAGAGCGGAAACGGTCTAAGCAAAGAATCCCATCCGGAGAGAAGGGCTTCTCAAATCTGATAGTCAGCTTGCCCAGAAAGTTAAGCCTTCGCCAGTTGAAGGATCTTGCGACAAAGGTATGACTGCCTCAGAATCGAACAAAGTTGTGGTCACAAAGTTGACAGAAGACAAGTTGTCTTCATTTTCAGGCTGACCAACACTGAACAACGGGTGGGATTGCGACATGGACTCACTGATACCATGCCAGCCAAACCGCAAAGCACAAGGACAGGTGACTAATCGCACCACATCATTCGTGGTGGAAATACTGGGATCGAAGCTGGGCATGACCTGAGTTGCGAATGTTGACATGCAAGGCTGCGCTATGTGAGATATCCGCGTGGAATGTGAATTGATCAAAAATGATCGAAATAGAATTGATTGAATCAAAAGCGAATCAGGTGAATGTTCAGCCCACCTGCTGCTCCATCAACAGGTGCCAAAATTTCAGGAGAGAGGTCAGGGTCACCCCTCTATTCGCCAATTCATGAACCTTGGGCAACTTTGACAAGGTTGGGCCCATGCACGGATTGATTGGGTTGGACATGTTGTCCGCTGCATGCCAATTATAGATCTTCATATGTACTGTATACCTGTGTGATAAATCAGGAGGCGATGTCTTGCCTCGTTGTACTTGTGTACGTTCACTGTAAGTGTATAAGTATAGATCTGCATGTAGGATATCATCTGCATATGCACATTGCAATCTGCAAATCGAAGCCTTCACAAAGATTGCCATCTGTGTGTTGCTTTGCAAAGCTTGGCACCTTGTCAGTCCATAGATCTGCATCAGTGAGTCTCATCGAAAAGGTCGGTGCCTGGTACACTCCAATTCTGTGCATCTTGGTGTAATTTTCATGAAAATCACCTTCATCTCAAGAGTCCAGGGTGAGAAGAAAGTCACTGGGCTGCTTCTCTTCCAAATCTGCCGAGGTTCCCTCTCGAGTTTCTCTATGGTCTTGTCTTCGTAAGTGGGACATGGCCACAAGAGTCCTGCACTGAACATTTTCAAGAAAATGAAGTAAAGTTCTAAGAAAACCGAGAACCGGGAAAAAAAGGAAATGATAGAAAATGTATGAAAATGTCAGAATTCTTTGAATTCAATTCCTGAAGCAGAGAGAACCCCTCACCTGACAGAGCCGCCACGCTTGTAGCCTTGATGAGGTGATTGAAGCGATGCGCTACCACCACCTTGGAGCTCCAAATTGTAGGATCTGCATCTGGGGCATTTGCATTTGACGAAGCCATTTGAGTCACTTGAGTCACTTGAAATTCATTTTGTTTATATCATTTGATTATATCATTTGATCATATCATTAGTTTCATGTTCTTGTATCATTTCTTTATATGTCTTCTTTGAGTTTCTGCTTTGGAAGCTCCGTCCAAGTAACGGGGATCAGAAGCACTTCATCTGCGACTTCTTGATCCTCTGCCCAACTGAGAACTTTGTATGGCAACCACCAAAGCGTAGTGCAGCTGAAGGCAATGAGGGCACCTAAGGACCAACCATGACCAACCCATCTTTGAAGATGCCCAAGAAGAAATCTCAACAGAAAATGACACAAATCAATCACCATCTTTCTCAATCCTTGAGTTGTTTTCAAGAGATCGACTTATCAAGACTAGGTGTCCACCATCATTTGATCGACATCTGCGACGGGAACTAAGGATACATCACAGGGTCGTGAAGTATCGACGTTTGAATACCCCAAGTATTGAAGTATCAAAGTGTGCACAGCAAACAGCAGTCTCTGAAGCACACAAGGCCGATAGTATGGCGCCACTAAGATTGTTTGACTCTTTGTTGGGGCAACATATCAGTGGCTGCATGACAGTATGATTGTTTGCCACTGCACAGAGGTCTTCCTAGTCAAGCGACTCAAGTTTTTATATGTCCCAATTCTGTGACTTTCCTTGGTTGCTGCAGTTTGTTGGTGTTTCTTCTGAAACCTTTGGCTGTTTGTCATTGTTTTCTCAGATTGCGTTTGTTCCGTTTCTTGTGGGTTCTTCATTCTTGCTCTGAGATCTTGTTGATCTTTCCGTTGTCTTTTAATTGTTTCTTTCTGAATCGTACTCCTGAAGTGGTGGATAATTTGTCTTTTGGTTAAATTGTGTTTTGTTTTTTGCTGTGTTATTTCTAAAGTTACCTGGCTCTGTGACCACGTACTCTCAATCCCAACGTGGACTCATGACATGGACACGACATCGATGTTGACATTTCTTCTCCTTGGAAGCCCGTGAAGCTTCGCTGAGTGCCCGACACGCAATGATCTCCACACCGACCACGTCCAGGGCCCAACGTGCTTCCACTTCGGGAGCTCCCTGGACCACGTGAAGCTCCTTCCACAGAAGCCACAAGCTCCGAAGCAAACCTCGGAGTCCAACTTTTGACAAATCTATTTAACTTTCTTATCTCTATCTTTTCCAACAAAATGCATTGCTCTTATTGCTGTTTTCAATTTGCCTGTTGTGCGGCTTTGACTTCTGAGCCTTCCAAATCCCAACAGTTTTTGACTTCACATGCTTCCAAGCCGCACAAAGCTATTCGGATACAAAGAAACATCCACAGCAACCTTGGTTGAGCCCAATCTCTGAGTCGCTCAACCCACCGAAGAAAATGTCACAGCTTCTCCAAGGCACAAGAAGCTTGCTGCGAAAGCCAACTGCATGGCCATGGACACCGGATTCGTCACCCCAAGGAAAGTCTCAGTCAGGATCCTCACAGTTTCGTATGTCACTCTGACATGGATCCTATGGAACTGACAAATGAGGTCCTCAAGTGAAAGCAAATTGCGGCTGTCCGGATGATTGTTCCTGAGGACATGCTCAGAATCCACAGTGAAAATTCAAAAATATTCGAAAAAAACAAATGACATCTGAGTTGACATCTGTGTTCAAGGCACCCGAGTTAGATAAGGTGAAGGAAGGTTCGGACAAAGCCGTGATCCGATCTGCCATCAACCAGGCAATCCACACAAAGTCGATGCCTCAGTTTCTTCATGCTGTCACTTCATGTCAGATCGGTCAGAAGTCCTTGCAGTCACAAACCTGCTTGGACTTCCTGATTGGACTTCCTGGTTGGATCTGATTGGATCTGCTAGGTCCTGGACCCTCCAGATGCCACGCTGCATGTTGCAGGAGTGGGTGATACCTGAAGATGCACCAGTGGAATGCCAAATGTCGAAAACCATCAAACGAAGCAGTTCAGGGTCAACTCGCAGAACACATAGCATCACATAGCCATTCTCACAGTGCGGCTGAGGGCACTCTTTGGGAAAGAAAACCAGGCTGGCCAACAACGTTATCAGTAGCCAGCTTCCAAAGACGGCCCAAACAGCATGGCGGACGTAGTTGGACGGTGGATGTTGCATCTTGACACACAAGGCGGCAACAACCTTGGCATCACATTTTAACAATTCCCACACGAACAGATTTTCCCCATGGGCCACATGCTGTGCAACCGGAGTAGTAGATTAATGCCTTCCAAGGCCTTGCCAAGGAACTGTAATGCCAGCGCACGAGATAGCATCTACCCAGCGCAAGATAGACTTGCAGGACTGACTCGGCACCTCTTCACAGCAAGCTGCAAAGTTAAAACAAAGTAAGCAAACAAGAAGATAAGCAAACAAGTAAAGCATAGTAAAGCTGTTTCTTCTGTTTGTATGCCTAAGCTCTTGACAAGCAGATGCAAACAAAGTAAATGTAATTAATTACAGTATATAGGCTTCTGCGACACAGATCACTCACTGGGAAAGATCGAGAGCCTGAAGGAAGTTATGCCAGACGAAGGCAGAAAACAAGGGCAAGATAGCCACGGAAAAACCCACGATCACGAGCACAGTGACTCCAAGGTAACCTTGGCAAGGCAGGATATTCACAGATTGGAAATGACACATCTGACATCGTCTCTGACATCGTCTCTGACATCTCACATCCATTTGGAACGGCAAAATCGTTAACGCCAGGCCATGCTCGGCCTTCGCCGAGACACGCCAAAGGCGCGCGGGTGCCTCCGCAGTGCGGCTGTAGCGACTATGCAACGCACCTCGCAGCATCACCGTTTCTTTCTTCGTTTTTTTCGAAACGGTTTCGAATTCGAAACCAAAAGATTCGAACCCCCAATGGCCATCAATGGCCCTTCCTTCCTCCAAGCTCACAACATCAACAGTACAGTAGTAGGGATATACATTGGGAATCACCCCAGCAAACACGCCAAATACCCTTGCTCCAAAGCGGAAACACTCGACAACTGGGCAGGGACAGCGGCAGCCAAGGGAACCCTACCTGCAGAGCACACTTGACATAAGAACCCCATAAAAGCCTCGTCAAGCACCCACAATGGCAGCTTTGGTATTCGGCGGAAAGAACCCAGAGATGGCATGCCAAGTGCTACCCGTGTTCATTTCATCTGTATCTGTGTCATAGGATGCTTCATTAGTACCTGTTGACCGGACGCTAGGCGTTAAACCCATCCTCAGGCCAGAAAGAGATCCACAATGAAATGGCAAGACCCGGAAAAGAAACACGCACAAAGGAATGCAAAAGGCGTGACTGTCGAGCACGATTTGAAGCCCAGTTGACTGCAAATCAACCATCGGTATGGTCAATTGCGCCAACCGACTGAACGCGTCAGCTCAAACCAAAACCGCGCTTCGTGCTTTGCACGGCAGCCGTCAGCACTCTGTATCCCAAGCGAACACACCGCAGAACAGCAGCAGCGCCCGCTGGCACCCCGCATCGAAAGCACACACAGGGAACCCTTCCTCAGTAGCTCCACTACCTGGGAAAAAAACTGCTGACGCATGCTACCTGAGTTTGATCAGGTTCAGTTGAGGTTCAGCTTATGTGTTTCCTTACCAAAGGTACAACGCTGACAAAACCATGCAGAGTTTCACTGGGCCTGGTAAGAGACCCAAGAAAGTCCCATAGAGAGACAAGCTGCCTTAGAAACATCAAAGATTGTCAAAGGAGACCGCAGCCATCAGCAAATGATCATTTGTCGTTACAGGGCTTTGCAGTCAGAAAATACACGTCAGCACATCAGTGCAGGTGTAGAAATTGCACAGCTGGAAGTCCAAATCTCTGCCACGGTGCGGCGCCTGTCCAGCCAGTCAAAGGCCTTAACAAAATGCTGCAAACGCCACCAAGCGCCACAAAGTGCCACAGCTCCAGAGTTGTGTCTGAGCTGCCGCACCCAGAAGCATGTGACTATGCAAGCCAGGAGGGAATAAAGCAGCAGCAATCCCAATAGGCTTCTCGACTGGGGCACCTCACAATCGATAAAGGCGCAACATTTTTTCACGCGAAGGGAATTCCCAATGCAGCTTGGATCACAGTCGCTTAAACACTGGGATCCTGGTTGAACTTCAACTGCAGCCCGACAGAACCCTCATGGAGCTTGACAGACTCGATACAGCGCGACGGATTTTTCCGTGTACAGATCCTAAGCCCCTCAGCCTGATCGACTCTCGGGCTGTCAATCGGGCATTACGCATCAAGCCATGTGATGTGTCGCATGTCTTGCCGGAAAAACCGCTTTGAGTGCCGGCGTTCTCCTGTTGCAGGACCTGGTTCGTTATGTTCTCCCAATTAGAAACGTCTTGCCTTGTCAGTTGCTGGCACGCAGCACGCTTTGTGCGCAGCCATCACGCCAAGCTAAGCCATGGCATCCAAAACAGTCCCACGACGTGCCACTAAAATAGCAGGAGGGTGGGATCCCCAGAAATGGAAAGAAATCCTTTGTCACGCTTGAATACCCCGTTGCCTCAAGGCGTGTTGAGAGCTGTGCTCTGTTGCATTGTGGATGGCGATGATGATGATGATGATAATGATGATGGTGGTGATGGTGGTGATGATGGTGATGATGGTGGTGATGGTGGTGATGGTGGTGATGATGGTGATGATGGTGGTGATGGTGGTGATGGTGGTGATGTTGGCAAGATGTGATGAGAACAATTGCCATCCAGTCATCCAGGAAGAGATCGTCAGAAGGCAGGGAGACTTAGCAACAATCCAGCCTTGAGCAGCGGCGAAAGACCCTTAAGGTACCCCCGCATTTCAAGTTCCAAAAAGGTCCCGAACAGGCCTTCGAGCAATGTCAATACCGAAGCATTTGCAAATGTTTGCTAAGAAACTGAAGACAACGGTGGAGGTATTTGCAGTGCTGATGCATTTGTGGTAACCAGAATCGTACTGCCTCAATATTTCGGGAACTGTGCTGTGGTCCCTCGGAAGGCTCCAGCAGCAAATCGCTGCTGAATGGCCCTACTGTTTGCAACGAGAACAAAAACGCTGCTCCTTGGCTGCTGAGTGCTGAGTTGTGTGATGCTTGTGACATTTTGCATCTCTTGACACTTGACAGCCTGTAGGTCACAAGTTTTCTTTTTCGACTCAGCAATTCGAGTCACTGAAAGCGACAGTTTGCGACTTACAGGTCAGAACCTTTGCTATTCCCTGCACGTAATGTCAGCTACGATCTCAGAGCAACACCGTCACATGCTGTTGACAATGGCAAGATGGCATGAATTGCCATCGCAGCAGCGTACGCACACCAAAGCCATTCAATTTCGAAAGTTAGATAATGTCATTACTCATGTATCTACTAGATGCATGATTTGTGTTCATGTTTAGGAAATTGACAAAGTCTACAAAGCCTCGAGAGCTCAAAAAGATGCAGAGGCTTTGCCAATGCAATGGAGGCTAATGAGGCACAATGAACTGACTGTTCATTCAGCTCTTAACTAGCTCTAGTAAGGACCGGAATTCAGGAAGCCAGTCTTTTCACCCTCAAAGCCCATGCGTTGCTGCATTTTGGCCTTCTTCTTTGTTCCTTCCAAGGCTTCACAAGATGGAAGTCCCTAGCTTGTCAGACTGAGGTTGAACAGATTGGAACAGCTATTTCTTATTTTTCCCGGTTCCTGTCAAGGCTTTATTGACAGCCGGAACGTTTTTACGTGTCGCCAACAGATTGGAACAGCTACAGCTACAATTGCAAATGCCTTCCCACATGCTCCGACCTACACAATTATAAACTCTCTTGACTCTGCGCCCCAAGCTGATCTACAGATAAGTAGCTTGGCAAATGCATCCAAATGCAGGATACTATGGATACTGTATACGGTAGCTGTTGAAGAACTTTCCTCACCTCGATTTTGAAGATTTTCTTTTCTTTGTGCTTGCTGCTCTTCGACCTGGGGGCGACTCTGATGAAACCTTTGCCAATCCATTGCTCTCAGAGCACATGTGGATGTCAATGATGTCAATGTGTGAATGCGCCTCCTACATCAACCAAAACCAGCACCACATCAATGTACAACTGAGACCGCTTCTGGGACGATGGGGACAACATAACTGCACTGGGACAATGACATGCATGCATCTAATAGATCCATCTCCAGTCGTACAGTCGCGTGGAAGAAATTATACATCGGTCTACTCTAGATGCCGGGCTCCTGCAAGCCAGAAGTGGAAAGCCCAATAACGTGAAGAATCAAGTGTTCCCCACATACCCAAAGCTACATTGCCATAGCCGTATTTAGCCTTCGTGCTTTCACCAGGTCATTGTGGCATTGGCGGGAAAGAGGCAATGATGCAGATGACTTCGCCCTGTCAAAATTTTCGTAAGATGTCGTAAGCCTCACCAAAAAAAGAGGGTATCAGCTGGCCGCACGGACAGATGCCACCGACAATGTGCTCTACACAAACTTGGTGGAGAAAGCAGGTCTTCCTTTGTCTCTCCACACCATTTCCAAATCACCTTCTTCTTGTCGCTTTCTTTCTTTGCTTCCCATCTCTCCTGGTCAAGAGACAAAACTTCAAAGAGTTTTCCTAGATCAGGCCAAGGAAGATTTTCTTACAAGGTAAAGTACCAGCTCGATCTAACTCGTTGGAATTAATGCATCCTTGAAGTCATCGGATACATCACGAAATCATATGAAATCATGTGAATTTACGGAACGGCATTGCATACTTTGATGGATCCACAATGTACAAAAGCCCTTCGGCCAAGCTGACGAATCTCGAGCATAGCTACTGACTGCACTACGCTGTGCGCCGCAGTGCACCGTGCCTGACCCTTCTTCTTCTTCATTTCCATTGACTTCTGCACTTTACGGAGTTTGCTCACATCATCGTGCACCTCACAGGTGCCATGAAGGCTCAAGAGTTCTTCAAGCTTCGCATTTTAAGCAACGCATTCAAATAGAATGAAACGCCTTCTCACCACGAGCTCGCTGCAAGGCTTTCTGATATGCAAGTTCCTGAAACACCGAGATCAAAGTGAAACTATGATACGCTGAGTCTCCATATTCCGAACTTTGGCTTATCTTCTTGCAGGTCGATAAAAGCTGCGCATGTGTTGGTACGTTCACATGTGAAGCGGCAGGGAAAAAGCGGCTGCTGTTTCGGTTCCTCTTTCAGTTGGTTTCTTGAGTCCTCTTCCAGAGTTGATTTTTGTACCTCTTTTTTTACATCTCTAAACAAACAGAATCCAAGTCTTCCATCTCTTCCATCTCTTGCATCTCTTCCATCTCTTCCATCTCTTCCCTTCGTGTCTTCCCCGCCTTTCGGACATCTTCGCCTTTGCCTTGAGACTCGGCCTCTTTCAGCTTCAAAGCGTCTGCCTACAAGTCGACTGTGTCCCAAAGAGCCTAGTAGGCATTCATGATATCTTATTGCCATATATTGTCATGTGTCAAATTGGAACTTGTGTTACACTACTTACATCTACTGGACTCACATCCGTCCTGACAGCACTGGTTTCTGCACAACAAGTAAGTGCCCCCAAGCTCAGAGCGCATTAGTTGAAGTGAAGACAAATGCTGACGACGTAACCACTTGCGAAATATATATATATATATACAGTAGTTATATTATAGTCTAAATATGCAGAAAGATTCAATCTTTAAGTTTAAGTGTCTCTTCCAAACCTACCACAATCAATTGCTCAATGTTTGTGCCACTAATCCTGGAGCCACTGTTCCTGGTGGAAGACGCTCTGTATCTTATCTGCTGCGTTCTTTCAAGCAAAGATAAAACCATATTCCAAATGTTTGACATGACATGACTGCAAAAGCTACGATTATTCTGAAAACGAAACATCAAACGCTGCAAGCCTGCTTATGACCCCTACAAGCAAATGACCAGTACAACCAAATGTGAGAAAATGTTGTCGTTCAAAGCCACCGAAACGTGACGTGCCTCTTGCTTACGGAGGTCTGATTGCAGCTTCCGTACCTTACAGCTAAATGATGCACAATCTGCTTTGGCAAGCTGGAGGAAAGTTCAAGGGTGGCAAAACTCAGTTTTCCAGTTTTCCTACGTTGAACCCTACGTCTTTCATCTACAGAAATCTAAGAGTAATCTAAGATTAATCTACTCAGTTTTCTAGTCTACATCTTATTTTAGTAATCTACTAGTAATCTACTAAATCCAAGATCTAAGTAATCTACTGATCTTATTTTTCTTCTTTTTGCATTTGCAAAGGTCCCGTTACGAAGCCCAAACCGTCCGAGGAAGTCAGTCCGAAGCTGGCCCTGCCTTCTGGCCACGCAGGCCAACCCCTGCCTCAAAGGGCAGTTGCCCAGCAGCTGCCTGGAAGGATCAACATGACACAGAAATGACATCTCGGAAACACAGAGAGATACTTGATCTGACTTGGAACAGCATTAGGAGATGTTTTTTCTATCTGCAATATGTTTCCTGGTTATGACGAGTAGCTTGCCTTGAAAGCTGCCAACCCTTTCTCTCGGTCTTCTTGGCATGTGTAATTTTTGATTCATGAATATGGATAGCAAAAAGCAGTGCAAGCACGACTCCGGACGAAGCAAACACGACTGAATGAAGACAGGTTATCTCTTCATCGAAAGAAAAACTGGGGAAACATGCAAGAGAAAAAAGGGAGTGAAGAAGAGAGCAAACAGACTCAAGAGAATGGGTAGAATGAGTTCCGAATGATCTCTCAGTGCACCTCAAAGTTCAATCGACCCGCCTCAGTGCCGAATGCAAACACGCTCAACTTCACCGGGACACAGGTTCGGCATCAAGACTCCCATACCATTCCCATCCCCCTCTCCTCCCAACTCCTAGGTCTACCATCTCCTTCCATCTCCTTCCATCTCCTTCCATCTCCTTCCATCTCCTTCCATCTCCCAATTCCTCTAGTTCCTGGGCACTTCATACCTCTTCGATCCTCTTTGTACTGGGGCCGCCGGCTTCTGGCTCACCTTCCGCATCTTCCTCCAACTTCCGTCGCTTCCCCTGCTGCAAATGGATGTTGCTGGTGCGTTTTAGGGTTTGACTTTCTTTTAGTATCTTTTATATAGTGTGTTTTGGTTTGCAATCGCCTCCAACATGTTCTGCCAATGACTTGCTCAATCTGACATGCTGGCGAAGAATGCATTAATTTTCCGTGTTTAAAGCGCTTTAAATTGCATCTTCAAGGGAATTCTTTTTGAGCCATACACACACAGCAACTTTGAAAAAGGATAACATCAACTTGCATCGACTTTGATAAAGTGGCTCAAAGTTTCAATGAGTGTACTGTACACTACTGTACCATCCTGTACCCTATTCTTGAGCCATACAAACCATACTTCATCAATCCAACGCCTCCAGCTTACTGGCATTCC
>VSDK01026816.1:110202-123847 GCA_009767595.1 Symbiodinium kawagutii
ATTCCTGCTCTCACAAGCTTTCCCAAAGATTTCACAAGCAAACATAAAGAGAAACATTTGCGCATTATACACATTGGCATTTCGGCATGTACTTTTCTCTGCCAGAGCCTCAGTCCTGCAGCGCTGCAGGGTCCTCATACAAAGATCTTATCAACACGCGTGATTCAGCATGACTACCTTGACCACATGTCTTCATTTCCAAGCTGCCATAACAAGAAAATGTGAAATGAAGCAAGTGCTGAAGAACTGTTTAAAGCGTCAAGCACTTTTTGAGTCATTTTAATTTCTTTCCTAAGTCTTTAAGTTGCTTTGAAGTCGAAAATGATGGTGCTCCTGCTCTTCGAGTTCCCGCAAGTGCTGTTCCTTTAGCTCAGCTCCTCCACCAAAGACCACGGCGGTGGAGCCACGGAGACCTGTCAGAGAGAGAATCGTTTCTAAACAAAACCCAATAAAGATTGAAAATCTGTGGATAATTGTTTGTAATTGCAAAGAGAATCTTTTGTAGAAAACAAAACGAATAAATAGAGAAAAGAGAGTTCTTTTGCAACAAAGAGAATCTCTCGAAGAGATTGCAAAAGCAAAAAAACTCCGACAAACAATCGAACCGATGGAATGGTCAATGGCAACACCTTCCGGAGCTCTTGGAGGCTGCTCTTCAACGAAGTCTGGCACGGCCTTCACCTTCCAACGACAAACATCCACAAACAATTCCCAGAATGAAAAGAAGAAAGAAAAAGAGAGAGAGAGAGAGAGAGAGAAAGAAAGAAAGTTGCGGGCTGTCTGTGACTCTGACATGTGTCCCATCACACTTCACAACATCGCGCCTCATGCACTGTCCCAGTGGCACCGTCTGCCACAACCTCTGCTGCCAACTTTCCTGCAAGAATAGCACCTTCCATACTTCCAAGAAACTTTTGACTCGTCCAATCCCCTGCCAGAGTGAAGTTGGGGATCGGCGTGGCCTAACCAGAAAGTCCAGGCTGGGTTAGGCTAAGTCACACATCATCCCCATGTTCTCACAGCGAAGCAGTGGGAAGAGGAGGTGACGGGCACAAGTTTTTCATCTCAGAAGCAAGAATGTCAAAAGAATCCTTCGAATGAAAAACAAATGATTCCAATGGTCAAAGTTTGAATGTCAAACGAATGTGAAATTGAAATGTCATCTGTTTTCATCTTTTCTTTTCGAAACTTTTGGGCTCCTCGCCTGTGATGGACGGAACTTATTCCGCCCGGGCACTGCGGCATAAACACTCCGCGGCACCTGAAATCTGGAAACTACTGATGTAAGGGAAGATAAGCGCAGTATGAAGCACTGACACTACTAGTTTCTACTCGTCAGACAAAATGCAGAAAGTGAAGCACAACCAAAACATACCAAAACTTTTCCCAGCAAATGACAGTTGCAATTTGGACAGTCTTGAAGCAACGTCATTGGACGAAAATGGCACATGTTACCTGTACTGTCCATCCAGGAATGGACCCTGCCTTCACCACATGAGACTTTCGCAAGCGGGCACCATCTGGAAGGTTCTCGCCAATCTCCGTTGGGAAAAGTCGCTCAAGTTCTTTCATCGTGGCCTGCAGATTCAAAGCAATGGGAGCCCCAAAACGAGAAGCACTGAGTGCTGACACATCGGAAGTACTGAGAAGCACTTCTCGAAGCACAGCATCGTCTCAACACTCTGTGCTTGGCACCTGGACGATCTCCTCATCACTCTTTGCGATCCAGTTCACACTGCTACCCGCAATGGCCGCACACGGTGCAAAGACCAGTTCCAGCATTGAACGTTCATCGTAGTACTCTTTACAGCACGTACTCATGTCAGCGTAAACAGAGAGGAGCGGACTGCGACTGAAGCAAAGAGCATCAATATTCTTCAATTTTCGGTCAAACCATAAATGAATATTGATCACAGGAATTCCCTCCAAATTCTCCAGCTGGTGGAAGAATGGCATAGTGGACCATTTGGCAGGTAACAGCCTTTTGAACACATCGACTGGCAAAGCCGACACATATTCATCAGCCTGCAGAATCTCACCTCCACGCAGTTTGAGATGCTTCACAGCTCCAGTGTCGTTCAAAACAATTTCCTCGACAATGGCTCCCAATCGCACCTCACCACCTCTCTCCTCAATATGTTCTTTCATAGGTTTGCACAAGCGATCTGGTTGGTTCCCATCCAAAAAAGCAGTTTGACTGCCGTCGGTTTCGTTGATAAAGCGATTCATGGCAGTCAACACAACTGTCATGGAGAGCTTGTCAGGGTCAATGAAATCAAGTGCCTTAGCCATGGGGATGAAGACTTCTTCAATAATCCGCTCAGGCATCCCGTACTTCCGGCAGAACTCGGTCACCGAAGATTCATCTTGAGCATCGATAAAGCTTTGCCCTTCCACCAGCATCGGCAGCAGAGGAGGACCAGTCTGAAGCTTCCTTACAGTGTAAAGGGAAGAACGGTCCTCTGACAGACTCCAAAATTCCGAGAAGAACGAAAAAAGTGGTTTTCCTTGGTTCCTTGTGATTACATATGGTTCAAAACATAGTAGCATTATCAACAGAAATACGAACTAACAAAAAGCTTGTGGCCACGCTTGTATACATACCTACACTGGCTCATGGCTGGTGCCTTAAGAAGCGATCACCAGCAACCAGCACAGCGAGAAAAGAATGCCATAGTGCATCAGCAAGGCTCTCGATGGGAGAGAGCATCTTCTGATTCAAAAGAATGGCTGCAGCCATATTCAAAGGCGCTGGCCAACCAGGAAATTCGAAGGTGGTGAACTCTCCAGGGAATTCTTGCATGGCAAACGTCATCTGGTGTCGCTTCCACTGGAGCCGGTCCTGTGGCTCAACAAGTCTCGCCAGATCCAATCTGTTTCCTCAAATAGTCAGAACAATTTGTACACCCCAGGCCAAGAGAACTGAAGTAAAGGATACAAAATCATGCGGCTAAAATGTAAGAATACTGTCCTTTCCCTGTCCTCAATCCCAAGTTCAGCAAAGAGATTCATCATGTTTGGATAAGCTCCAAAAAAGATATGAAGGCCCGTCTCTATCCAATCACCATCTTCATCTTGCCATGCCGAGACCTGCGAAGGGCAAAGAAAACCACGCGTAGTCCACACACATCACCACCAATCACACCTGAGACATCCTGAGACCTTGAAGTTTTGCATGGCCTTTGGTGCTTCTCAAACCTGAATGCCAAGCCTTGCCACCAAGTACGTCTCTCGCCTCCAACACCACCTTCAGAATTGCAAGGAAGAGAAACAAAAAATAAAAAAGCAAAAACAAAAATGAGGAGAAGAAAGGAGAAGAATGAAAATGAAAGATTCAAATGAAAAGATTCTTCAAATTGAATCCTTTCATAATTTCTTTTGGTGAAACAAGGATCGGCTGAAAATCGACTGTGAGAGCCCGGTGAGGCCCCAGCAGCTTTGTGTCCAGCGTCCGAGAGGTATTTGCCGCATGCTAAGCCAGACAGACCGCCGCCAATAACGACAACAGTCTTTGCTTTGGCCTGTCGTGCGTTCGCTTGCACAGGCTGGGTCCATTTTGTCCTTGTCCAATGTGTCCATTCATTCTTACAAGATCCTCTTCATGTCTGCTTATGTCTGTGTCCAAGAGTGTCCGTTCTCTTGGCAGGGTTCCTGCCTGGCCATTCAAAGCCTTTAGCTTTTCCGAAAGTGCTTTGGCTTCAGCGTAGTTGGCGGTTTGCTCAATGCCTTTGGGTTTCGGGAAGTCCTGAAACTGTGAACAAAACTCATCAGAAATGAAAAGATTGATAGTCTTTGCAAAGCGGGGATTGGTCGAGATTTCGTCGAAGTGCCTTTTCCCACTTTGGAGTTTGGGCTGCACGATTGCGGAGAAGGAGCTGGACGAAAGAGCAATGATGAGAAGAACATCTTATGAGGTGCTTAGAGGCAGTGGCTTCTGGACCGTGGATCTAGCGCAGATCTAGCCCGGATGTTCGGCCGTCTTCTGCGCGGAGTTGCCGCGAAGCGCCAAGGTGAACCGCATTTAGAGGCTAAACAAACCTCCCTCCTCCTGCAACAATCTATTAATCTACTTTGACAAAAGCTCCTTTGTCAGATACTTTCGCTCCTTTGTATGACTCTTGCTAGGGTTTCTTGACAAAAACTATAATTGTCTAGACCCTGGGTAGCAAGAAAAACTTACGACATCACATGTTTTCCGCAGCAAATGCCATTGGCGCGGGCAACGGCACCTTTTGGCACCAGTACCCTGCAGCTCCAAAAGTTGACACACAGAGTCACGCAGGTAATTCTTCCTAAGGAGAAATCATTCTGGCATACTCATGCATACTCTAAGTAAATGAATCTACATGATACATTGTTTTGAGTGAAGCCACTGAGCAGCTGTCCTCGGCAACAACCCACTCGCCAGTACCAGGGTTGACAGTCCTGAAGGAGTATTTGGCGCAACCAAGGTCTACAGTTTGACAACTTTGAAAGTCCAATTGAGCGATTGTCAATCTTTGCACTTCTGCATTCGATGAACTTTGCTGATACTTCAATCAATACATTTTGAGACTGCACCCCGAGCTCCCTTCCAGTCTGTGTCGAGTTACAACGTCCTGGTGTTGTCATCATGATTAGTTGTGTTTTATCAATGAATTATCATTTTCATTTTCGTGTATTTACATCGTGTTTGTTGTCTCAAGACTGCGGATGCTTTTCGTTTGCTCACCTGGTTGCAGAAGACAGCGCAGGGCATGAGCTCGAAAACTTCCTCTTTCGCCGGTGCAGGCCTGACAAACATGTCATGCGTCAAAGCACTTGGAAGAAGCAGAAGAAAAATGCGTCTTTAAAAAATGCCAAAGCAGTTAAAGGCACAAACATGCTGAAAATTGCATAATTGAAATTGTCAAAACGGTTAAACGCATAAAAATCGCTTAAATGCATAAAATGCTCAAATGCTTGATGGCTGAAATGGGTTTGCTGCTGCATCTCGCCTGCCAGGGTCACGGCAAGTACTGACACTGGCAGTCCCAAGGATGTTCCATGCACCGATGCTCTTGGTCTCTGAAGCACACGACCGGCACATCTGTAGGCTGGACACTGTCTTTGCAGTGGCCGCCCAGGCTTGTTGGCCAGATTCATTCCGGAAAGAATGTATTGAGAACTTTGGTCAAACAGCACTTTACATTCTTATTTCGGATGCCCCCACCCAGGACTGCAAGACATCTCCTACGCTGGAAGATGTTATTCCAGTTTTTGCTTCAGAACATAGGCATCATCATTAGCACAATAGTAGTTATCACTGCAGGTGTTTCAATGTGGTCTGCTTTTGACAGCAGCTAGGTTATACACCTTTGAATATATATGTACATATGTATGTGTGTATCACGTGCATACAAATATGTGTATGCATGTATCTGTGTAGGAGTACCATCTTTATATACATCGTTTCAGCTTGCAAAGTGTGACACCAGCTCTTAGCTTGAGCCTGGGACCCGCAACAATCCAAAAGCACCTACCACGCAAGCATTTTTCCACTTACGAGCTGGATTGGAACTACTAAAACATGGTTTTAAAACTGTGACAGTACGGCTCAAAAGCTGAGACTGAAACATGGTTAGGAAACTGAGACGTCGAACATAAACTCCGTTTGCAAGTGCAGGTAAATATTCATATGCCCCAGCCCAACCCAACCGCACCCCCCAACCCCACCCTGTTATCAATGCAGCATCAACTTCGTTTGCAAATTCAAGTGAACGTTCACATGCCCCACACCACCCCAACCATACCCTGTCATCAATGTAGCATCACCTTCGTTGGCAAGTTCAAATGAACTTTGACATGCCTCACCCCACCGCAACCCAACCATGTCATCAATGTAGCATCAACTTTGTTTGCAAATTCAACTAGCCCCACCAATCCCACCTGTCATCCATGTAGCATGCCTCACCCTACAAACTTCGTTTGCAAGGTCAAGTGAAGGTTAACATGCCCTGCAACCGAACAGTTTCTGAACCACACATATGTAGTGTATGAAACGCGGTTTCTGAATCCGGGATAGTTTCTGAGACGGAATTATATGGTTCATACTTGTTTTTGGTACTCTGCTGGGGCGTGTTTGCCTTTTGAGTGCAGAAGGCACCGCCAGCGTTTGTGTCACCCTGTGGCACTGCTTCCAAGGTCACAGGCAACTGTCACCGATCTATGCCAACACGAAACTCTGCTAGTCGACCCAAATCAAACGTCGAAGCGTGCTTTTAAATCTATGATTTTCGACACAAAGAATAAGCTGGAGATTCTGTCGAAGCTTTTCTACTCGTAAAATCAGGAAATGACTAAGTACATCGAAGATCATCTAAGTACTAAGAAGAGTACGGAGTACTGAGGGGAGTACAAGCATTTGCCGCCACAGCACTTAGTCAAGAGTAGTCAAAAGCATGTTTCGAGGAACCACTTCAATCCATTGCATATGTTCCGTCACTGCCCCGGAAATTCCCATTTCTCAACGCAACAGATTGTCCAAAGGAAAAAGAATGTACCATCAGCAAGTTGTGGAATCTTCAGCGGTTGTTCAACAATCGCCGAGAGAGAATACTTGGATCGGTGTGTTCACTGCTTTGCAGAATGTCCAGTCTTGCGGCATACGGACTGCACCATTGATGACAGACTACGGCAGTAGCCACCTTGCTCCCTGATAATATCTTCGACTTTGGACAAAGCGACCATAGCATTTTCTGCATCCATGTTCAGCAAAGTTGTCCGAGCTCTTTCGTCAACAGTCATTTCCACCATGCTTTCCACATGGCAAAGATACTTTTCCACCTCTTCGATTTCCTCAGGAGAATTTTGTACGGGTGGCGGCGGCCATGTGTTACTTGAGCCCAGCTCCTTATGCTCTTTCCTCGATTCGTCACCTTTTTCGTTCTCCTGAGAGCCTTCTTTGGGGTCATAGATTTTGTTGTAGAGGTCCTGTAAAAGATTCTCTAATGACACCGCCGATCCAGTTGCTCCTGTTCCAGTCGCATTTGCATTATACGCTCCAAACTGGGCTGCGTTGTCGCCATAATTCAACGCAGTTGGACCGTCCTCTTGAAAACGTCGAACGAGCTGCTCCACTTCAGAGTGTGGTACTGCATACATTTCGAGCGTCTGCTGAAAGGCAGTCACTTGGATCTGTCGCATTTGACGCTCGGTCTGACAAAGCTGCATGAGCTTCTGATTTTCCGCTTGCAATTTTGCGATCTTCTGCACAATAGACGGCAGCGATTGCGAGCTTTCTGCACCCTCTTGGCCAGTCGAGGGTTCTTGTTCGGTGGCAGTTGTCATTGAACTGCTACCTGCCATACCTGTCATGCCTGTTATACCTGTGCCTGTGCCTGTCATGCCCGTCATACCTTGAAAAGGAACGAAGAAAGCCATATTATTGCAGAATTGATCGCTCGTATAGTCCTCGCCCCAATTCCACTGCCAATCTTGGACTCCTGCATAGCCTGGGATGTTAACGCGTCCAGGGAAAATCATTGCAAACAATCAACAAACATGAATGTAACATGAACAAACATCAAAAGCTTTGGCTTCATGATGGTACCATTCCAGCCAAATTAAGTTGGACCATGCTCAAGCTCACAGATGGCATCAAATTACATAGTAGCTGAAACCATTGAAAAAAATACACTGGTGAAATCCGTACCTTTCCTTGTTGAGTTTGTATCATCCTGGCCTGAGTTGTCGTAGCCAGTATATGTCTCCTCTTTGGAAGCAGCAGATGCCGTTGCTTCAGCCATCGTTTCGTTGCGATGTTTGCAATGTCTACTCGAGTCTACTTTGTGCAAGTTGTGGTTCTCTTGGTTCTCTTTCACTTTAAGGAGACTTTAAGAGGAGCTTAAGAGGAGCTTAAGAGGAGCCCAAGGAAGTCAATGTGAAAGAGGAGCCTGGGGGAAATTTCGAGATTTGAATTTGAGAGGAGCGCCTGAAGCGCGGCAAATTCTTGGAGCCAAGAAGGGGCGGCACCGAGTTCTGACTGGGCCCAGCTGTTGCAGGGCAGCTGCTCTCACCCTGGGCCCATCCCTATCATAGTGCCGTAATGTGTCATAGGCCTTCGGAAGGCTCCAGCACTCCATCCAAGACATCAGAAATTCTCCGGTGGATGTTGCGAATCCTGCGATTGCTTCAAGGTTTGAAAATGTTTGAAAGCTCTCAAATTACTTGAAATGAAATGGGCCTGAAAACTGTCAGGTTTCCCCGTGTTTTTCATGGATCAAAAAGGCTTTCGGGAAACACCCAAGGGCACCAATGGCCGCCCCAAAGGGGTGACCAAAGCACCCAAACCCAAACTTTTCACTCTTTCACTCAATCCCGTCGAATCTAAAGCATCTGGACGCAGTCCAAACAATAGAAGTATAGAAAAATTAACTTCTAAATTTCAACTTTGGGGCAAAGAAACCCTGAACCAACCCTGGTTGGTTTTGAAAATGGAAGCGCCCAGCTGCATCTACCTCTTCGTCGCACAGAAGCCCTATTCCAGCTTGAGCGCACAGTGAAACACGAGTGAGACTGTTAGGGGATTTGAAGAGACCAGGATAGACAATTTGAGACTTCAATTTCTTCACACCTGGCATTTCCCGTCTTGCGCTTGAAGGCCAGCTCTCTTCAACACAGCTAGCCGCAAACTGCTAGCACAGACCCTATTCCACCATGCAATAGCTATCAATTCACAACGCCGTCGGTGCCTAAACAAAGACTTCCAGGGCTGAAAATTGAACATTGAGTACTCATGGTTGCATCAAAGATCATTGTCATGCATTGCTCGTAAGTCATTGATAGGACTACGCAAGCACCCTTACCATACCAGGAAGTCTGCAAGGTTCAAATGTTGGCCCCCAGACTTGAAAGTGCCGCAAATTTCTGAAGTTAATTCATGAACATCATGAAACATGATAAAAGTACTATGCAGCATGATATCACTATGCTGTAAGCAGCTGCCAGAAGTTGCTACTTGCTTTGTCCGGGTGACAAGACAAAGGCTGCAACAAGCTAAGGCTACAACTAAGAAGCTTTTTGGCCTGCCAGCTTCCCACTCCAATGATTTTCAATGTAGACAGCCCCAAAGAGCGAGATGACAGAGATAAAGGGAAGACACTCAAAATAAGCAATGGGAGAGTGAGAGTCTCGGAGAATTTCATATCAAATCAAGCTCTGAGCATGTAATCACTTCTGTCCTTGTGCTTGGCTGCCATTCTGAAGCACTGCCTCGCATTTCTTGGCAGTCTGAAGCTTTCCAACTCAAAAAAAGTTGCAAGCTGCTGAATTAGATCCGTCTGCCGTCTACCCATTAGGATCCATGTATTACCATGTTTCATCTCACCTGCTGGATGCAGCAAGCAATTCGCTCGCAACAGGCATTGGCAGCTTCCTCCCAAGCCTAGGCGCAAAGGCCAAGACACTGCAAGACACAAAGACTCGAAATACTGATACAAAAAGATGAAAGAATTTTGTCGAAACAAAAGAAACCGCCCTTTGACTCTGCATGTGAACGCTTTGTAAGTTCGATTCACAAATCCTGGGAGCTGCAACTCGTTGCGAAGTCTTAATCAAGTCTTCGAACACCGACCCTGCCTTTGATCCTGAGCTCCTTCGATTTGCAGCGTAACCTGCTGAGTTCAAAATGTTTATTCGCTGAACTTCCCTCGTTCTGATTTTTCGACCTGCAAAAGAAAGTCGAGTCTCATTTCCTTGCCTCCCTCACACCGCTTTCGGGCTAAAGCCAACAAACGTCGACGGAAAGGCCCGGTCACTACCTTGCCAGACTTCAGAAAGGAGCAGGGAAATGTGAAGAGAGAGAGGCTAAAAGTTATAGCAAGATATAAATGACTAGAGTAGAGATAAGGTAAAACCTAAAGCAAAATACAGCAAGGTTGTTGTCTGTGAGAATTTTAGATGAGTTTGTGGCCTGGCAAAGAAGCTGGGTGTCGATGAGGGAAGCCAACTTCAAAGCCTGTCACACAGTTTGCCAAGAGCACTGAATTTACATTCTCTGTTTGGGGAGCAAGATGCTTGAGATTACTTGAGATGATATGTGACGTAGGTGTCATGCCTCGGTACTCTCTTTGACATGCTGGGTAATTATCCTTACTTTAAACAGAGATTACCTGAGGATCTATGCAGATCTTGCCATACTTTGTTTCTGGAGCCTGTGTGCGAGAGTCCACCGGCATTGCAAGCTCCTGATCTATGGGAAACTAAGGAAACTTCTGGCAACAAACACCAAGGGGTTGAAAACGGTTGAAAACGGTTGAAAACGGTTGAAACATCTTGGAAGTTGGAAATCGAATGAAATCGATCTGTCTTACCGAGACGAAGGAGACGGTCCTTCCCATGCTCCAGCGCCAAAGCAAAGGACATGACCCGCTCCAGAATCCGAGCCTGGAGATATCACGAGATATCAGGAGACATCGTGAAAAACTCTTCAACACAAGGGATAACAAGAACTCACAAGAGGAGTTGCCTTTTGAGGAAACGAAAGACTGATGGAGTTTGGATGTCGTCTCTTCACGAAAGCCAAATGCAAAAGTAACTCAGGCCAGTGCAGGAGCATTTGCCAAGTTTCCAGCAAGCTTGCTCGCCCTTGAATCAAACATGCAAGGCAGCTTGGAGTGGATGAAAAATGACGAAAATGTGACCTGTCAACTGCGCTTTTCCAAATCTTACATCACTCCCATTGGTTCACTGGAGCTCTTGGGCACAAGCTCGGCCAAAGCGAAATCCAAGAGCTGCGCCACCAAATCGAAAATGACACCCTTCTGGGAGACGGAGATCTCGGTCAAGCTAAGCCAGTGTGAACATTATGCAGCAGCGCGTTCTGTCCCTCAACACATGTTTTGAATCAAGGCTTGAAGGTGGGATTGTCTTGCAACATATCTGCTGCACTAGCTTTCTTACCGATTCTCGCACGCCCCGCCAAAGCTATCCCATGTAGAACGAATTTCTCTTTTGGAAAAGAATTCAAACGTTCAGGCTTCGATACGTTTCACAAAATCCTCACGGTTTTTGCAAAATCCTATGGTATAAAGATGGTTAAAGATGGTTACAGTTTGCTTTGCCTTTTGCTTTGCCTTTTGCTTTGCCTTGCTTTCCTTTGGCAAGCGACCTCAGGAAGTAGCGCTCCTTCGCTGCGCTCTAGCAGTGCAAAGAGCCGCGCCTGGAGCACCGACGTCTGTACAACTCTGCGCCAAGATCTTACAGTAAACAAATGTAGATATGTAGATTCAATGTAGATCATCTGTTAGATGATGTTACATCAAACAAATTTAGATGTCGACAAATGCATTTTTTCAAAAGAAGTTTGGTAAGTTTGGGGTCGGAAGTATGTGAGAGAGAGGATCCGTTCGGCAGTTTTCATGTACACGTTCCAGGTTGGAGCAAGTGCAACTTTTGCCGGCGCTCCATCCAGGGTGCCTGCGTCCGAAGCGCTTCCTCATTAAGGCTCGCTAAGAATCGCAAGTTCTTCACTCGCAAAGACACGTGCCGTTCCTGCAGAAAGTCAAGGAACAGAAAGTCAAGTTCACTCGCTTCACTCTTTCAACTAAAGTTCACTCTTTCATGAGTCTTATTCAGTTTTCCGTTTCTGTAACTGGATGTCTCGTGACACAGCTTGGCTAAGCCATGTCTGAAGATGCAGCAATTCTGCACCTTCACCCGCTTTGCTGCAGACTTGAGCTGATCCCTCGGCGTCTGGAGCGCTGGCGTAATTGGCCTGGACCTGGGAGTCCTGAGGTGGCAAAGACACCAGGAACGAAGTGAACAACGACATCATTGACATCATCACATCAGCCTACATAGGACATTCTCTCTAAATTGTGTCTCTGATGTCTCTTTCAAATTCGTGGTGGACGGGACATTCTCTAAGGATCTATGACTAAACACAAAATTTGCGAAGAGCTTGCATGATTCGTAAGCAGAATAAGACACACTAGAGTGGATGAAAAGTTTCGCCTGTACCAGTCCTAGGTGTTGCTACAACTGGGGTCCTTGGCATTTCTTCAGTTTTTCTGGCATCCTTGGCCTCCTTCTTTCCCGTACCTCCAAGATCTTGAACTAACAAACACTAAAATCGCATCAGCCCCAAAATGCACCCAGCAAATCTCTGCCGCTCCATTTTGCTCGTTTCCCGTTGCTCATCTAACATTGAGACCTTCGAAATGCTCTACAGCTTGTCTCCACGTCAACGTCTGTGCTTCCTTAAAAGCCTTTGTTCAGCTGCTCGGGGTGAGGGTTTCGGCCACTTCTCGTGCCTACGAACCGCTGCTTTCCAGCTCGAAACGGCACCCTCCACAGCTCAGTCTCCTCTTCCCAGCCTCTTACCAGGCCACTGTTGAGATTATGTTGAGACTGTCTCCTCATAGGGGTCGAATTGATCCAGCAACTCCTACCGACTCCATCGGCCTGTTGAAGCTCATGAGCATCAAGACGTGTCCAAAGAAGCGCAAGTTGCAACGAGCAAAATCTGTGTGGAGTCTGGCAATTTCGAGATTTGCTCTATTGTTATCGGCAACAGCTCAGACGAGACCACAAAGATTGAGACAGAAAGCCCATGCGACTGCATCTGCGCAATGGCTGTCCTGATTCCAGCACATGCACCCCACTCCCATTGCATAGTCAAGTGCTGAAAGCATTACAGCATATTACAACATCCTCGAGGATACAAAAAAATGCAAAAACAGTGAAAAGCAGTGCATAGTGCTGCGAGAGTCGTGTGTGCATGGACATTGCGAAGCATATTCATCAGCAATGCTCTGCCTGAGGGCCTTAGGCGCCTTGCCAGGACAGCTGGCAACGCTTTCGGGGCACCGCAGCATGACAGCAATACGTCAGAGGCAAGGATGATGTCAAACTGTTCCTGTCCTCAACAGCTCCCCAACACCACTCAGACTCAAGAGCTGACAGCATCAGGTGTAACAATGAAGATTGGAATGTTTCACGTAAGACTTACATAGACTATCATAGACTTTAAGACTTCCCCAGACTTACCGGTTCAAAAATGTTTAAAGGATATGGACATGTCTTCCAACAGGCGTAAGCGATCGAGGACCGGTCCTTGATCAAGATTCCAGTCCAGAACTCCAAAAGTCAAACCGTTCTTTTCGCCGTGATGTTCCTGCAACCACTGAGCGACTCGGCGGAGGTCCCAACAATTATCTTCACATTTTCAGGGAGTTGTCCTTTCTGTTGCTCTTGTTTCTATTGGCCCTTCTTTTGTAGCTCAAAGGAAACGCTGCTCAACTTGTTCGAACTTTGTTGTTCTACAAGTTGAGAACTGTGTTGCTCTGTATAACTGCATGTCACTTGTGTTCTGTATGTATAAGTGTATGTCTTTCTCGTCACTTGTATCTTTCTCGTTACTCTTTGGTCGCCTTCAGAGCTTCCACCAAACGCGTCTCACCATCTGTAAGATGCACGGAGACAGCTCCGCAGGCATGGCAACTGAGCCCTGCAAGAGCCACACCGGCACCTGGATGATGCCAATGCATCACAGCTCTGGAAATTTGTGGGGCTCGGAAAAGTGACTTGCCAACTCTCGAGCGTGCTCAAACATGCTTGAAAAGATCGATAAATTGGGAATCATGCCACTTGTTGCAACCGAGAGTCCGATCTCCAACACACTCTT
>VSDK01026816.1:123891-148276 GCA_009767595.1 Symbiodinium kawagutii
TCTTTCCCTTCACAGACGGAACAGGATGGCTGTCGCTTGAAACTTCCAGTGTTGCGTCGATCAGAAACCTCGAAAGGGATTGTGCAGCTGGCCAGACTCCGTACCCGAAGAGCAAGTCGCTCTGAGGATCCTCATCCAGCTCCCAGTACTCCACCTGGCGTGCCACGAGATTCCACCAAGCTGATGGGTCTTGTTCCAAAAGAATTCCAAATCAAAATAAAAATCACTCAAACTGATGCCTATCGATATGAAATAAAAATGAAGGAAATGAAATAAAAATGAAGGAAACGAAGGAAACGAAGGAAACTCAAAGTGATTTCGTCGCCTCCACTGAACGATGGCAGAAACAGCGGCGACCACCATGGAAAGTTGCTGCTGGCTCCGCCAGCTGGTCCAAGAGCTTTAGGGCAGCATCAGCCACCTCTGCATCACCTCGATCTACACAGCACCAGTGTTCCTTTTACCAGAAACCTCAAACTTATGTAACTTATGTAACTTATGTAACTGTATGTAACTCTATGTTTATTTGTATGTATTTGCATATAGATAAAAGAGAGCAAATACAAAACCTGCAACCACACATAATAAGTAGTAAGCCAAATGATCTTCGGACATTGAGTTCTCTGGTGGATACTATAGTGTTCCTTGGATGATGTTGGCTTCACACATCATTTCTCTCTTCAGCTCTGTCGTAATCTGTTTTGGGGAAGAGCAATAGGAACGCTGCCAAAGTGCTGCTGCAGCATAGAGGACACAACAGGTGTTGTTGCCGACGTAGCCGTGGAGCGGCTTGTGGCAACTTCGACTGAAGCGACTGCAGTGCTTCAAGCGGATTCGTCTTCAGCAAAACCAAATCGAGGTCAATGTCTGGACCCAACTCCAGGGAACTGATCGAAAGACTCATGGCTCACGGCATTGCTGTGTAGCTTTGCTGTTTATGACATGCCAATGAGAAACGCAATCGATCTCCTGGATTGGTAATGACTTGTGCTGCGGCCCCCCTTTGCATCGAGTTGAAATGTAGCGAATAGCAACTCATCATAACTCAACTGACTCATGTCAATTCAACTCACAATTGAGCTCGTTGTGCGCACTGGCACAGCTGGGCTTCTCTGTCGGCCTTTCAACGTCCTTGGAAACCACATGAAAAGAAGGGTCAAAAAAAAGTCAAGAAAAGTCAAAACGGGCCAAGACAAAAGAAATGCCTTTGGCCCCAAAGTGTCACCAGCTTTGCTCTCAAGCTCCGGACAGCCGCCGGCACGGGCTCATCCTCAGGACATTGTTGACGCTTCCGTAGTCTTTCGCGTTCCTGAAAGGATCAAAATGATGAAAAAAATGATCAAATTCTTTCCACAAACAGATAAGGCAAAAGGGTTTCAGAACGAGCTCACACTGAAATACATCACCGAAATGCTTCCAGGAGGCCTTTCGAGCTTCTGCGTCAAGCATCATCAAACCCTTGTGGAGGTCCAATGTCTGCCGTGCATCGCGCATCGAATTGGAGATGGCTGTGACATGCTGTGACCACAGGAACTTTCTACCCGGCCTTGCGAGCACAGGAGATGGCCTCTTCGGCCGTGCGCCGAGCAACAGAGGAGCTCCGTGCGAGGCCTGGTCGCGAAACGAGAACTGCAACGAGAACTCTCGTCGTCAAGTCATTCTCTTCATTCTCTTCACCATCAATGTAAATCATATGTAAATCATATGTAAATCATATGAAGTAAGCTTGAAAACGTTCGAAACTGTGAGTGTTTTGAAGTTTATCGCGGCTGTGACCCAGGCTCTCTGTCAAGAGTCGAGTGCCAAGGCGCTGAAGGTTGTTGCCCTGCAAGCTGCAGCTGGCGGAAAACAATTGGAGCTCGACATCTTACGGAAACACCTCGAGGACCTCCTAGACCTCACCTAGGAGCTCCATCCTGGACCTATCTGGATATCACTTCAGGATTTTTGAGACAACATGGGACCTTGAAAAGTTGATTTGAGGAGAACTCATCAGTTTTGAGCAGTAACAAACCTGACATGTAAAAAGTTGGGCTTTCGTGGTCTTTCACTCAGCTCATCACATCGCTGGCATCGGGTGCAGCTTTCTCCACCTTCTTCAGCGTGGCCTTGAGAGCAAATCGGACAGTGGCATTCACATCAGATCAGAATGCAAAGGCACATAGCAATTGCAACTCTTTCAAAGCTAACATCATCACATGGATTCACATAGCATCACATGGCATCTAGCACGACATCACACGGCGGTTATCAGCACTATCAGCTGCAAGCATCGGTGTGCCTCAGTCGCTTCACTGATCCTGGCAGCTTCGGTGACGTTTCCACTGGACACAGCGCTGGTGCCGTTCGCCTCTCCAATAGCTCCGCTGAGGTGCCACATGCATTGCCTGTGACGCTTGCCATTCGCTGTGTTCTTCTACCTTTTGGGGAAAAAAAAAGGTCGCAAAAAAATGTAAAAAGGAGAAAAAAAATGCAAAAGAGTAGAAAAAAGAAAGAGTAGCTACTGTTTGGGAGCTATGTTTAGATTTTGGTTTGCACATGTTTGCGTTTTGCTTGTTCATAAGCTGATGCCACACTAGGGGGGGACTAGGGAGAAGAAAAGAACAGGCCGTGTGGTACTACGATGAGGGCAGAGAACTTTGCATCGGAAATTCAAGTCTTAGCTTTCTTATGCTTGCTTGACTTTAATCTTTGGCTGGTGAAGAGCTGCAAAACAGTGAGCATTCAAGTAGCGCAATCTCCAACTCTACTATTGTTGGGCATCTTGATGTTTGAAAACCAAGTTTATCCTCTATATCTTTGCTCGCGCAAAGCTAACGCGAACTTAGCGCCCAGGCGACCAAGCAGGATTGGGCCCCACAAACTGCAACACACACCTTCACACATCTTCAAATCCTATCTTCACACCCTGATTTGCTTCTGACTAAACGCATCGCTGAAATCCTTCTTGGGGGGAATGCCACAGGCAGCCTGCATCTTCCACAATGGCGCAGCGATCACGGAGAGCCATCTCAAGCACGGCAGCACCGAATGACAGGAGATATGGCCAGTTGCCGGACTGCAAATGCTCAAAGTAGGCACCAACAAACATGCCATGAATGGAAACATGATGAAACATGTGTCTTCAAATGTGCAAAGGGTTTCGAAGCAACTTGGTGTAAGACCCCAGTGCTCAAGGTGTCCGCAATGTCAGTGTTTTCACTCAAGAAGGCCTGTCAGATCGCAGAGTCAGCTGCATTCAGCTGCATTCGATTCGTTTAGGTTTCGAAGATCCCACCTCTGCACATCGGACAGTGGCAACCGTAGCTCTTCCCAGCAACCGTAGTTGCTGCGCCAGACCTCTCAGATGGTTCCGTGAGTAAAGTGTCGTTTCACCCAAAGCCCGTCAAACCATCCCGTCAAATCGTGTCAAACCCTGCGTCTAAGTAGAGTTACTATGGCAGGGTTCACTACTGCGGCAAACCTCGCAACTCAACAGCACTCTGACCTCAGCCAGCCCGACATGAAACTTGAGGCCACGGTGGGACACAAGTCATACCACCAAGTTTTGCAAGATTTTGTGCATCATACGGTGAAACGAAATAGCGTGGACATGCTGCTAGTCCAGGTATGGCAGGAGTGAGAGAAGTGAGAGAGACTTGAGAGATTTCAATTTGTGAATGGAAATTCAGAGAGGTATAAACGGAATGTGAATAACAAAAATGAAAAATAAAGTTGGAACTCGGAGAGAAGGAGAGGATAGGGAAGGTGAAGCTTCACGAGGTAAGTGTGAGAGGAGATTTAAAGGGGTCCGTTTGAGTGATAAGGATTTTAGAGAGGCGAGTTTAAGTGTGAGAGGTTTGAGAGGCGTGAGAGGTTTGAGGTTTGGGGAAGAGAAGCTTAAATGAAGAATAAGCAAGAGAAGCGAAAAGGTCATTGACTTGAAGCTTGGATGAAGCAATGAGAGAGACATAGAGAAAGAGAAAAAACGAAGTTCACAGGGTTAAGTTTGAGGAGAGAAGTTTGAAAGAAGTGAGCGTGAGTGAGAGACGATTCAATGGGGTATGTTTTTTTTAACGAGAAGAGAGGAAGTGTTTCAGAGCGGTATGTGTGAGTGAGAGGAAATCGAATGAGAGAAGTTTGCAAAAGGTGCATTTGATGAGAGAAGTTCGAGCTGAGAGAGAACTCCGGGTAAAGCAGTTTGAAAGAGAAAGAAAGAAAAACAAGTAAAGAAAGAAAGAAAATACAGGTGGTCAAATTTACGATCTGAGTTGGTAGAAGAAGGGTTTTAATTGTTTGTATATAAGAGCGTAAAGCGGACCTGGAGGGAGTCGAGCCCTCAAATCACTTGTGACTTCAAGTCAAGATGACTCTGAAGGACAGCGCCTCATCCAGTGGGCAACAGGTCCAGATGCCTTGAAAGAGGTGAAAACATAATTTTTATTTAGCTGGAAATCGTAAGGCAGAAAACGTCATTGTTGCAGAGGGAAAGCGTCGTGAGAAGTAAGTGATGGTGAGCGGTCAGAAAGATTGAGAGAGGAAGTCTGGGTCAGAAGGTAAGTCTTGACAATGTCCATAAATCCGCGATGCCATTGCCTGGAGCTTGGGGATGTCTACAGGACAAAAGGAGCTGAGTTCTCATCAGAGACGGAGGATGGAAAAAAAAATTGGACAAACGAAAAAACGGTCACAGACTCCCGGCAGAAGAAATTGCTAAAGTTCACCAAGTCCAACCACGGAACACCGTGGCAAACATATCCACAGGTTTTCACCAATTCAGTTGCTTTCATTCCATTGCCCGGGTCAGACTTTCATGGTTCGCAACCCGTCCTCAGCAGGCTGAGTCACTGGCGGGTGAGTTCGCGTAGCCCTCGCAAAGATCGACGCTTGCCCTGACAGCAAATCTGATATCAACCTGGAACTCCAAAATGTCCAGTTTTTGTTCCACAGTAAAATCAGTGGCTTTAGGAAATTTGAGAGTTCAAGATCTCAGTGCACCTCTGAATCTTCCCAGGCGCGCATGGCCCGATGTGCTCCAACAGCCACGCAATCCGCCGCTTCTTGCGCCTGCACTTCTGACCAAGAAACAAGGCAGGCACCAAGGTCGCTACCGCATCTGAGGTCCACACATCTAGACACAACTAATTCTACGTTCAGTACATATAGATTACATCTATGATTCCATGCCGTGAACCATACCTTTTGGTTAAGCTGCTCAGGGGGATGGATGAAAGCACAAGAATCAGAAGCTCAGGGCTTCTGCATGCATCACGTGCTCGTTGGAGTTGGCGTCAGTGCGCTGCTGCTGTGCAAGAGATTTTCATCATGTAGTTGTTCCCTTTAGAGCCATCAAAAACCACAACTTCCTATCAACACGGACACTTTGCAAGCTCATACAAAACCTTTCTCAATCTCCTTACGAAGTAGCGCAATCTGAGCATCCAAAGATTGCCTGCATGCCGTAGTTGTATGACTCGTTCAGCACGGCGGACACGGCCTGCAGAATCGAGGCATTGTTGGTACAAAAGCAGCTTAACGAAAAATTTATACTATCTATTTTCTATTTCTCTATTTATCTATTCATTTGTTCATTTGTTTATTTATCTGTTTATATATAAGTAATTATAAGTATATATGATTATATATGTTCTTGTTTTTTCTCGATGTTCTGACTGGCTTCAGCTTCTTTCAAACAGTTGTTGTTGAAAAGGCTCAAAAGACCAAGGCAACTCTAAAACATAAACAGGATCGCAAAAAGAAGCAACACCAAAATAGACTGAACGGCAAATGCTTTGAAGCTCTGACAAGCTCTGCTCTTCATTCCATCTCAAATGCTTGACTCTTCGAGCAAACAACATGCATTCAATTAGTGGCATTTCATTTGCTGTGGTTCGAACGGGTCTCTTTCTCTGCACCAATCCGGTGCACTGCAAGCTCTGCAAACTGGATGATTGATTACATATTATGGCTACCACTTCGAAAATGACTGGGTGTACAAATTGCCACTTGCTAAGCAGCTCCTTCGATGCAACTCTCACAATGGATTCAAGCACCTCTTTGGGAACCTCTTCGCCGACTTCCTTGAGGACTTGATTTCCAAAATTCAAAGAAGTTCCTACTTTTCTTGACGCGACACGAGCATTTGGCTCACCACATGGCTCAAGTATCCGCTTGAAAGATCTTGAAGAAAAACTCGCTGGATCATGCTGAGCACAGTAAAGCAAAATGTCCTCAGAAAAGCAAAACTCTCTGGGAGACCGCACTTCTGCGACAGCTGGCCCACCCACTTGCCTGCAGAAAAAGTTGGACTTTCAGAGAGCTGCTTCTGCCAGTCCCCGGGCCAACAATTCGCTTAAATGCCACTTTCACCTTCAATTTCTGATGCATCTGCTATCCTGGCGTGCCTTTGCTTGAGGATGGAGGTGTAGGCATGTTGAATCGCTTGGAAGCGTTTCTTGTTGCCAATTCCAGCCTGAGCAAATTGCTGGAGCCACAGTCACGGTACAGCCATGTTGGCACGTCCTGAATGCGTTGCCGCGGCTACCCTTTCAGAGGTCGATTTGCAAAAGCCCAGGCTTTGGATTCTCACGTCTCCCTGCCTTGTCAGGATGTTCCTTCCTGGCCAAATTGCGGTATGCTTTCTTCACCTAAGCAGGAGTGGAAAGAGTAGAAACAGGTAGACACCGAGCAGACACCGTCTGCAAGGAGAACTTCAAAAAAGGAGAGGGTTAGACGGCCTCCTCTTCACTGGCAGATGGACCGCTCAGTCCAAGTATGTAGTACGAGTCTCGCTCCTGCGCTTGGTCAGCTGTGAGTGCTGCAATCTTCTGGAAATCATCTGCTGTGATTCTTCCCTTCCAGTTTCCTTACACTTTATTACTCTCCCCATGCTTTCCCCATACCTTCCCCATACTTTCCCTCCTCTGCCAGCTTTGTGACTTGTTTCAGTTCATCTCGCTGGCGAACTAGTCGCATCACATACCTGGTGGCGCTTCTGCTGTCACAAACACCTCTCGTATTTCTGACTATCCTATGATTCACAAAGATCGAAACACTTACTACCAACAATCCTCTCTGCATACACAGCATGTCGCAGCGAATGATTGTTCCACAGATCGCTACAATAGCCTTTTCGAATATATGGAAACATCGAATCTAGTGGGCACTCTTCGATGAGACGATTTTGAGCTCTGAGTGTTTCCAAGGACATCTGCTGCGATTCTGCCTGCAGCTATCACAACTACAAAGCTGGAAGTTGGCCAAACCAGCAAAGCAATGTTGCAAGATGTTACAAGATGTTGCAAGCCTCCAGCTCAACTTCCTGCTTCCCAAGCCTGAAACTCAGTGCACAGCAAATTTTGATCCTCTTGGACGAGCTGAGGACCAGACTCTTTCAGCACACCGCCGTCCCCAAAGACCTGAAGAGCTCGGCTGCTCGATCTAAGCATCTCCTAAGCATCACAGCATCACAACTTTAAGAAGAATGGAGACGAACAGCTACACCAGGTACACTTTGCAAGAAAAGCGAGTTAGATCAAGTTGGTACTAAAGAAATCTCAAGAAGAAATTTGAACCAACGAGAACCACGGCCGAATCAAGGCCTTGTCGGTCGAAGCACGCTGGGGGCGCTCCTGGCACAGCTTTCACTGGCAATCTGACCTTTGAAACATGGCAAAGGCCAATGAGGTTGAGCCAGTTGAGCCAACACAATTCCTTTCTTACTTTCATTTTCTAAGAAGTTGGATCCTTCATGGTTTAAAAACAAATTACTCTGTCCATGAGTCTATGTATCTAGTCTATGGAGGCTCAACTTATCATGGTTTGTCTCCGTTGGTTTGTCCTAATTCTGCTGCCAGTCCTTTGAAGTCGGAGCTCCTCCTCGGAATGGAATGGGACTGCACTCCAAACAATGCGAGCTGGCAACATTTTTGATGACCTCGTCCCTTTCTGTTGTGGTTTCCTCATGTGATTTCAGGCCGAAGCAGCAGAAGCACTTTTTTGCGAAGATTTTTCTGTTTGATAGCATTACTCAGGCAAGGCAAGAAAGTGATGGCTTCATATGTCAGCGGAGCCTTCGGACGCTGAACTGTGCAAGTCTCTGTGGATATACTAATTTTGCATCTCAAAAACCTTCATCTTGAACTTTCATTGCTTCATTCATTGCTTCATGGCTGTATGTCCTACCTTGCGGCAAACAGACTGCACCATCGACGAGAGGTTGCGGCAAACTCCACCCTGTTCATGGATGATGTCCTCTACTTTGCTCAGGGCGGCCTTTCCGTGTTCATGGGGCAGGCTCAGCAAGGTTTGTTTGGCGCGTTCATCTATGGTACATCCCACCATCCCTTGCAACTGGCACAAATGCTGCTCCAATTCTTCTTCCGTCTTGACCTCCTCGGATGAGTCGATCAACTCTTCCTGAACTTTGCGCTCAGAGGGTTCATCAAGACTGTGAATCTTAATGTGCGGAAAGGCGTCCTTCAGCAACGTCTCAACTGATGTGGTGCCATTCGTGACTGCTCCAGTCACTTCTGTATTCGAAAACTCACCGCCTGATACCGCTAGGTTGGACTGATAGCCATCAACTGGAGTGCTGGACATGTTTTCCTGGAGACGCCGAGCAAAATCTTCGGCCTCTGCCTTCGGCACGGCGTACATTTCAAAAACCTGGTTGTAGGCGGTAACTTCGATGTGCCTCAACTGACACTCATTTTCATAGAGCTGCGTTAGCCTTTCATTTTCTGCTTGAAGTGCAGCCATCTTGGCTTCCATCTCATGCAGCTCAGCATTGGGCTGCTCACAGCCATCTGGAGTGCTCATCGAGATGCCACTCACCATACCACCCATGCCACAGCCAGGGAAAGGAACGAAGAAAGCCATGGCTTGACCATTTCCACAAAACTGCTCTCCATTCATTGCATCCCCTGGTGTAAATTCTGTTGCGTCTGCACTCCAGTTCCAAGACTGCGCCTGATCTTGCCATGCTTGGGGATGGACACCCATGTAGCCTTGGCCGTGTCGGAAAAGGATTACCATCGTGGATTTTAGCCTCTCCTACTGAAGAAAAATAAACTCAGGTGCTATCCCCAAGGGGAATGACAGCTTTGGCACTATTTCAATTTCCGATGCCCGCTATGTTCCAATTTGTTGTTTTTGATTTGGGGGACGCAGTGCTCTGGTCACAAGTAATTACATGTCGTTACCATGATTCGTGACAACAAAGTGCTGTCAAATGGCCCGGCTGTACAGCCACCTTGCGAAACCCAAGCTGGATGCTACTCTGGAACCCTATGGAACCTGACTTGGATGCTGCACAGGAACCTTCCCGAACCCAATCCTGACGCTGCACCGTGCTGCACAGAATTCTAGCGCAACCCGACCAGGACCTGCCCTGCACCCGACGTTCTGCACCACCTTTCTGGATGCGAAGCCTCTCAAACCCGACGTGGCCTTCCAGGCCCCAGCCTGTCTCAAGCCTCGAAACCCTCCGGAACCTTCGGAACCCTCCAGAACCTTCTTCACGGAAGCTGCACCGAATCGCTCTGGAGCTCATCTGGGCTGAAGACCCCGTAATGAACAAAGTTTCGGGGAAAAAGAACACAAAATTTTTTAAATTTCATAAAATTTCTGAGAGGATCCTCCAGGTGAGCCAGGTTCTGGAGTATCACATCCACTGTAGGAGGCATCTTGGCGATCCGGCGACATGGCTTCTGTGCTCATCTTGACAAAAATGTGATGCTTTGTGTAAGGCAAAAAGAGAAGGCAAAAAAGAGAAAGCCAAACATGCAAACCCGTTGGCAACCAAAAAATGACGAAGGCCGCGCCCTAAGAATTGTAGCAAACTAAAAACATTTATGTTTCTTGTCTTTGCACATTGGCTCTCATGACCAAGTCTAAAACAAAACTTGGGCCTGACGGATACCAGCAAAGTCTGCATAAAAAAAATACCAAGAACGGATTTGCAAAGCTATCCTCTTCAGCACAAAGTTGATAGTTTCACATCGCGACTGTTTCTTCTTCTTCTTCTTCTTCTGTCAATCAAGTCATGATGGACATCGAAACTGCCTTGGCCAGTCTCTCCTGTAACGCCTGGCCAACCTTCAACATGAAGCCTCGCCAGCTCCAACCAAACCTGCCGTCGAGCACCAAGCTTGTCACAGCTGGTTTCGAGACTTGAGAAGGTGCCACTCCCCGCACTTGGCGAAGTGTTCCCAAGGGAAAGAAATTTCAAGATCAAATGAATCAAATTTACTTCTCTTAAAGATTGGGTAAACTATCACACTGATTCTTTGACCCTAAAGATCTCTTGCTCACAGGAACAGAAAAGGAGCCGTTGCAACAGGCTCAACTGAACCAGGATGGCCTTGGGCGATCTCTGATATCCTTCCATACGGTTTTCTGGCTTCATTTACTAACCCATACATAATGTATCATAATGCATCATTAGCCGAATCAGAAAACTTGGACCAACTTGGACCACATCTGAGCCCCAAGGCTACACAAATCTGCAGTCTACCATTTTTTCACGGAGGTTCGTCAGTTCGCCAGCGGAGGCCGCAGCTGGGACATTGCACGGCCAAACGCGCCTTGGACGATTTCAACGACATCATTGGATCAGTGTGTAAGATGGTGCAGGAATGGTGTAACAAAAAAATCTGCGAAGATGCCATGTTTAAGTTTGAATGAGAAAGAAAAGGAATCAATGATCAATATGGAAAAACCATCAAACGGAACAACCAAGGAGTGTATTCTGAGGGCTCAGCATGGTCCGTGCCGCCCAAGGATGCGGTCTTTCCAAGTTGATGGTGACCTCCCACCTCAGGGAAGCATTTGAAATTTGAATCAGGAGCCAGGGCCCAAGCTTTGGATAAGAGACGCCTGTAGGAAAGGACGAAAGGACAGGCCTTCGGGTTGTACTGGTCATGTCTGCATGGCAGCGTGCTCCGCATGTCAAATCTGTTTCCAATTCAAATCTGTTTCCAATTCAAATCAGTTCCAGAAACTCAAAATACCCGTCCACAAATGTTATCTATATATAGAACTGTCATCTTGACTATCTGTTAAAGAACCTTTCTAATTCATCTACAAAGCAGTAACCAATCCGTCTGTGCATCTTCTCACCTACATTTCTGCCTATCTTTCTATCAATATGCCTATCTAATTCATCTGTCTATCCACCGCTCGAAATTATTTACATATCTTACATATCTATCTATCTCCCTGCTTATCTAGCTACCTCTCTATCTATGCGCCCAGTTTACTTCTCTCTCTATACCCTTCGCTCTTTTTAAACTTTCTAATCTCTCTAATTGATCTAACTTGTCTATCCACCTATTTGCTCATCGATATATCTTCTTATTGATCTGTGTACAGTACCCCCTTTTTACATGTTTGATCTCTCCGCCAATCTTCTTAACTACTCTCTCCCATTTACCTTCCTGTCCATCTTTCCAGCGGCTGCACCAAAGGCTGCACCTACTCTCTCTGCCCCAAAGGCTGCACCTGCCACACCTCAACTTGAACAGCAACTGCTGTGCCACGAAATCTGCAAGGCAAAACATGTCCTTGCACCTCGTGTTTTTGCACGAGCCAGTTGAACCAGGTGCTCGAACAAGGAACTTGTGGGAAAATCATGATGTGACTATGTATACATTTGGAAAACGTCGCGGTTCAACAAGGCAAAAGAAACTCGCAGCAGCTCATGCCTTGAAGACAGTTTCAAAATATTTTCGTTGGCATGTTTTCGCTGCTTGCAATGGAATGAGTTGTGCGACCCAAGCTGGAAATTTCTGATGACAAACATTTCAATCTTCGTGCTCCAGGACCCAGGGTCTTGGCAGTTTGCATTTCTTAGTTTTTCACCTCGGTGCTAAATTTGCCCGTGCAACGCTCCAAATCTTAACCAGGAGCTGCTGTGGCACCGCGAGTTAAAGAAATACATCGATCTGCTCGCCAGGTCTTGACTTTTGAAGAAAGCTCCCGCAGAAAACATTATTTTTGGAGCGCAAAGACCTTTTACGTCACCGCTTTGTGGAGCCTTTCGCAACTCCACGCGCAAACTGAAACTCTTATTTATGTCTCGTGCAATTCTTTGCTTTCTTTCGTGTGTGATTGACCATTTGTGTGCTGGTGCGATCAACTAGGGAGTTTCTCTTCTAAAATTGCTTGGAATATAACGCAAGCAAAACAGTGCAACAGTATAACCCTTTACTCTTCTGTGTCTAGAATTGGCTCGCAAGTTCATGTCTACAAAACCACATGTGTCTTTTTTCAATTGGCAAGGCGCGTGAGGAATGCGATCATAATGCACGCCCCACTTGCCGCAGCCCTGCCATGAGGATGCGACAAGCAAGCATGAATCACTTTGACACTTTGAAGTTTGCCAAAGATTGTCAAAGCAGGACTGAGACGACTACGAGAAAGGTACAAAAGAACTGCGGCTCGCGGCCACCAGGGTTGGATGCACGAACGCTGTTGACTCTTGAAAGTGTCGTAGCATGTAGACCACCTTTGACCACCAAAAACACATCCTGGGGAAGAACGGATCCAGTGCATACTTAGAGCTGACGCCTGACACTGGATCTTCTCGCTGAAGAACGGAAAGGCGCTCGCGGCTTTGACAGATTTTGCCTCTTTGGCCGCCCTTTCATCAGCATCCGCCTGAGACAAGATAGCATAAGATAGAGACAAAGCAAAGACTCAACGAAAAACTTAATTAGTCAAGCTATAGTCTCAAGAAAGAGTCCTATTTCCTCATCCATCTGAGTCGGGTTCCGGACCTGATGCTGGGCAATGCGCTCCCTCTGCTCTTCAGCCAAGAGATCCTGACGACTTGGGAGGCGAGAATGTTGAGGGAAAACCTATTGGAAGACTTTAAAACCCTTCGACACATCACTCTGCTTTGTACAACTTGTCGAGCGTCGCCACTCTCTTCAGCACGTAAAAAGGATCGAGGAGAAAGCCTCATTTCCAAATGTCAGCATGTGTCCAATTCTCAGTCTATACAAAACGCGATTGCCAAAGTTCTCTAAGTTGGGAAAACTGTTCACTTGTGACAAATGGCACAGAGACGAAGAGGGAGATGAAAAAATGGGCTCAGGCGCTGGGGAAATTTGAAGAATGACCAAAAAAAAAAATAGAAACCGTTGGTGTGATTTTCATCCTTTCTTCGGTTCCTTCTTTCCCTGTTCGTCCATGCTTGACTCCTGAAATCCTCGGGATTTGAAGCCGCACTGGAACATCTCCGGGACCCTTTTGGAGGCAGCTGTCTTGGTACGTAAGACTTTGTAGAATCTAAAGCCGAGATTGGAAGTGAAATGATCAAAACTCTTGGGATCAGGTGGTTTAGCCGAGATTGTGAAGCAATTCCACAGTGCTTGTTGAACTCAGGCCATTGCAGCCCTTCCATCAGAGACTTCACCAAATGTTTATTCTCCTGAGTAAGATCACAGAACATGTAGTACGTCAATACGCCGAAATTCACCGTTTCACAAGAGAGAGAGAGAGAGACATTCCGCTCCTCAAGAGGTGACAGATTCCAAATGCATTCATTCAATTTCATTCATGCTGAACATCCTTGCTCTATCCCTCCGGCTGTCCAACAAATTGGCTGGCACATCCAAAGCTGGGTTCACTAACAAGTTTGTCCATTGCATTTCCATTTGTCAAAGCATTCAAAGAAGATTACGAGACTTCAAATGACTTCCTCTTCAACCTCTTCAGTCCCTAGCCTGCAGGCGCATCCCTTGAAGCAGCCGCCGCAAGCGAGCACCTTAAGAAAGCCCAGACTGAGAACAGCGAGGCGCGGTAGCTGCGGTAGCTCCAAGACCCTTGCGATATCCGCGTGCAGCCTGGAGCTTTTGACATCGTGAGCGAATTGTCTCAGTGTCAAAAGCAGTACACACAAAGGACATCAAAGGATGTTAAACCATTCCTTTCAACATTTAAGCGATTCAAGATTCCTTCCATCCCGTGCATTCCTTCCAGTCCTTCCGTTGCTTCCATTCCTTTCTCCAACGCATAGTTTTTGAAGTCCCCCCAACTTTGCCACTCATTTGTTTGTTCAATGTAAACGGTTTGTATATGTTTGTATAAAGTTTGAAGAGTTTCAGCATCCCAGATAGCCACTCGCACAGCATGGCACCTTGACATGTGGGGCACTTTGGCCTTGGAACGGACGATGGGCAAAGCTTCCCCTAAGGAGCTGCTGCTTGGGGATCTCATCGGAGATCTCACTGTCCACTTCTCCAAAGAGTCTCCAAAGCACATATTTAATTTTTATTTAAGTCTGATATTTTCACAAAGAGGGAAGAACTACAAGAAATGGAGATGGAACACAAAGTAAAAAATGGTAAAGAGGGGCAAAGAGTGTAGTAGCTTCAGCTAAAGAGAGCCATATCATAGTTCGGCAGTGCCATTATGACTGGTAGTAGATGTCTATAGCCCATGAAAGGCAAAAACTCATGGCTAGCAGATCTATAGGCTATAGAAGGCTATAGACTGTTCATGATCTGTGTCTCTGAGCACAGGGCCAACCAGCATCTGCGTGACATCAAGCTCCTCGTGGTGCCGCGGACTGTCGCACACTAGATCACATGAAAGGTTCATGCCCACATCCTGATAGCACAAGGGTTGAACCAGTTGCTGATATTCGTTTCTTGAGAATTTCAAGCAACTATCCTGATTGAATCCCCGACTGAGTAGCACGTCAACCACCACGTAAGCTCGTTGACCCTGTCCAATCGCCTTCCCAGACATCTTTGAATCTCTGAGAATACCTGAGGTCCTTCCTGGTCTTCACACTGTCCCCCAAGTCTCCCACTCCTTCTGCAAAAGAGCCTCAAGCTGCCAAGCCACAAACTCTGCTGCCCACGGGTGACCTTGAAGAAAAAGATGGAACGAGAATCTTGAGGAAAATGTGCAAACAGAAGGCTGAGAATCACAATGAATCCCGTTGACATGAAGACATTGAATGACATTGTCATCAGTCTTGAGACAGACTTTGCTTCTCACTCTGCTCCTCACATTCTCACTCATTGTCTTCTCACTCTTCTCACTTTCGCAATGAAAAAGACGGTTTGCTTCCAAGCCGGGACACTGTTCGGGCCAACAGCCTCACGGAAATCAAAGTGCAAGATGTACGACAGATATACGACAAGTGCACGACACATGTGCGACGCATGTACGACAGATGTAAGACAGATGTAGCATGTGTGACAACCTGCCAAGAAATGCCAAGAGTACCAACTCCTATAATGTTTCTTCTTAACAACCACGCTCGTGCTTGCCTCCAGAGCTTCCATGAGCAAATGCAAGGCCTCGCCAAAGGCTGGAGTTTTAACCTGCCATTTCAATGTTGCATTATTTGCTTACTTATTTACTTACAATGTCCTGGATGGAACTTGGTCCCAAACGAAACGCGGATACTATCAAGTCAACCAGGGCAAAACACATAAAACTCACATGGTATCTTCCAATTCAATGTCACAAGGTTGGGCGAGTGCCACATCCCAAAACTCTAACTCTTCCACACAGTCCCAAGCGATCCCACGTTGAAGGTGCCGACCCCAGCCTTACTCCGTGCCTTGGCCCGGCACAACTTCAGTTCCAGGTTTCAATGATGGAAATGCATAGTGCACAGGATACAAAATATATATTTTATAGAAAGATATACAAATCATGCAAAATATAGAAGAAACATATAGAATATATATATATATATGTAAATAGAAGGATAGACAGGCATATATGTATATAGAAGCATACATATGTATGTAGGCATACATATGTATAACATATCCACCTGCAGAGTGTATGTGAAATCTTGAAAAAGGCCATAACACACAATCCGCTCCCGTTTTTACATGGAGGGCATCACGTCGTCAAGCTTACATTGAAAGAACTTTCAGCCCCATCCAATGAGGAATGAAGCTGGCTCCTTGCAAGTGAAATACTCGAAAAGTCCATTTCGACCATCTTGCCGGGAACTGTGGCCCTGATGATATTGATCTATCTGGTATGGTATGGCTTTGGCCCAACAAGAGCTTCTTTGTTGCATATGATCTAGCATGCACGTGCTAAGATGGTCTCCGAATTTCAAACGATAGGGAAAGACTCATCAAGCGTCTCTTCCTCCGCAGTTCAAATGCTCAGAAGAGGTCCATGATGAAGTCGCCTGCATCTTCAGCAGCTCCTGCAATCCATTCGCCTGCATCTTCTGCAGCTCCTGCGACAGCCTCTCCAACATCCTCTGCTGCACCTGCAAAAGATAAGGATGAAAAAAATGTAAAACAAACACATTGATTGAAAATGCAGGAACCTTAAAGACCTGACATCAAAGATAAGGCCAGTAGTTCACATGCCCCCCACTGGACACGGGTCCATTACTGATTTTGGATGCTTTGCAAACATCCACTGTAATTGCAACTTTAAGGTATAAAACGATCGGAAATCATTTCAAATTTCAACAAGTTGGAACAAAACCTACCACGTCGTCGGTGATAGACTGCAGCCTCGCATCATTCAAAACAAAAGTCTGATCCACTCGCCAAGACTCAAAACTCACCAATACCATCTATCTATATAGAGATATATGTTGTACATCATTTGCGTTCCAAGCATAAAACACCGATCCGGTACGGCCACACAGTTTCCCACCTGCCCCAAATGTATGTCAACGGTGACGGTCCCAAATATTCACTCCCTCGGAATTCTGATTTGCAAGATTATGTGCTTCTTCCAAAACGGGGGCACTTGCAATGTGGAATACAAAGATATATGACACCTTATGATGATATATACAGTATATACTTTTTTTGTATATACATACATATCATGGTCCTCCCACGGACTCCGGCGCACCTGAAATGGCCTCTCCTGCATCAACTGCCACTTCACCAAGGTCTGCCATGGTGGCGTCCCAGCCTTCCTCTGCAATGTGCTCACCAAGGATGGCACCTGCAACTGCAAGACCGCCCACTGCCACTACCCCAGCGGTTCCAGCAGCCACCTTGGCTCCAGTACTCCAACCGCCGCTCTTCTTTGCTTCTTCGGTGGCAGGAGTCGGTGCTGCAGGTGTGGGCCCAGATGGCGTTGGTGCATCTGGCACTGGAGTGGGCAAATCTTCATCTTTGGGAATGGGGACCAGCATGGCTGCGCCAACCTTGGCTTTTGCTGGCACGTTCACAGCAATGAATTGCCCCTTCTTTGCCGGGTGGGGCACATGGATGCAGGTGCCTGGTGATCCAGGAGGCACCTTGATACAAAAGGTTGGGCCAGCATCCACGATGGGTTTCTCTGGCTGCTTCCACTTGTAAGGGGCACGGATCTCCCGAGATTTGCCGCTGCGCATGTTCTTCTGGCTCATGCTTGCGAAATCCACCTGGTACTGCTGGCCTCTCAACTTGTATTTGGCATGAGGGAAGCCCGCAAGGTATGCCCGTTTCAAGATCTTGTCTTCATTGCCGGAGTAGTCCTGCATCGGCGAGCCGAGACACAGCAAGGCATCTGTTCCAGCACCCTCTCTTTTTGGGAAACTATGGAGAGAAAAAAACAACATATCACATATAACATATATATATATATGTGTATATATATATATATCATATAGATATATATATATACACAAAGAGAATCAGAAAAACTTCTGGTGTCAACTCGTTCGCAACCCAACAGAGAAAGGTGTCGGAATTGGACACTCGTTTCGCAAAAGACTCTCGAATCCAAGAGAAGAACAAGACTTGCGAACCGGAAATCTTCGGTACGGTGAAGCATCACAGACAGACTCCAGAACCCGACCCCCCAAGGCACACTGGAAGTCTCTGAAATTCACGAAAATCGGCAAGAGACCCGAAAAGGATACAATATGAATGCAAACATAGTCTCTTGGCAAGATGATTGTAGGAGATCTTTGTATCAGGTCATTTTAGAAGGAATCTATTGGAGATGACAAGAAACCTTTCCAAGGTCTCTACAGAATATGTTTCTGCAAGAACATTTAAGCTCCCTTTACGAGGTCTCTTGACAAGATCATTGTAGCGGAACTTTTCACAAGAAAAAAGTGGCAGTGTAAGGCGTGTTTACGCAAGATCACATAGAGGTTCTCTTGGCAGGATCACTGTAGGAGAAGTTTTTTCAAGATCTCTCAAGCAGGTCTCTATACAGGGGCTCTGGGCAAGATCACATAAAAGGCAAAATCGCTGTAGCAGAGTTGTTTACTAGATTTCCGCAAAAGATCTGCATAGGAGCTCTCTTGGCACGATCTCTGCATGAGCACTTTGTACAAGATCTCTCTGGAAGATCTCTATTGAAATGTTTGGCACAACCGTTGTAGGAGAACTTCTTGCAAAATCCATGTAAAAGCAGAATGGCGGACAAGGTTCACTGTTGGAGACTCTAACTCCTAGCCTTTGCATCTTTAGTGGATCTTAAGGCATAGTCACCGCCCTTGCTCTGTGTCCTTCCAATTTCCAGAGAGTTTCACTTGAAAGTGATCAGCTGGCATCTTCAAATCCTGCAGCAATTCAACATCTGACCCACAGAGTTTTAGCACTGTCACTTCCTGATCCCCCTGGCTGGGCTCAACTTGCCGCCAAGCTGCTGAGATATCAGTTGCAACAGTAAAACTGTTGAAATGTGAAATCAAGAAGTTTTCAACTTGTTTCAACAAGTTTCAAGAAGTCACAGTAGGGCAAGGTCCTGTTGAACAGAAAGCACTGGGCTGCACTGTTTGAGCCACAAAGGGTCTTGCTCTGGTGATGCAGAACATGTTCTTGGTACAGGCCTTCTAAGCCGTTGCGCAGACCTTTCAGAAATCAGCAGAAGGAGAGAACATGAAGATAAGAGAATCAAATGAAGGTAGAATGAGAGAATCAGATGAAGGTATGAAGGTCTGTGAATCTGAACGAGAGAAAATAATGAGAGAATCTGTGGCAACACGGCACAGCTTGACCCCAACTTTGATCGGGGATCCCCGCCATCATGCTTGCATCTGTGTTGTCGAAGTACACATCGCACATGACCAAAGGGAAGATTTCAGCTCTTTTTCAAGTGCCACAAATGACCAGTATTTCAAGAAACCAAAGGAAAGTGCCTTAAGGTAGTCAATGACATGTGGATGGAATTTGGTCATTCCCAGAGGAGTATCCCTTTGGCACCAAATACGCAAAAGAGTGAAAAACCGTGAACGATGAACGGAAGCTTTCAAAATATTACTCGAATGTTGCTGAAATCCTCACAATCTTCCTCTTCAATTGGTAAAAAAGATTGTGCTTCTTTTGAGTTTCTCTAAGTCACTGTTCCTGTCGTGTTCCTGTCGTGTTCCTGTCGTGTTGCTGTCGTGTTGCTGTCGTGTTGCTGTCGTGTTGCTGTCGTGAGCCAAGCGTGTCGCGTTGCTGTCGTGTTGCTGTGTTGTTTCGTGAGCCAAGCGTGTTGTTTGTTTCGTTCAGGAGTTGCCGTTGCCAAAGGATCAGCGGACGAGGTGCACCTGCAACTTGGTGCACTCGTCTTGGCTACCAGGCGCAAGGCCTTGGAGAGCACTACTTCGGTCATCTTCGATCCCCATTTCCCATCCGAAGCATTTCCTTAGCCTTCGAACCTCTGTCATATCTCTGTCATCTGCTTCATCTTCTTCATCTTCTTCATCGTCTTCATCATCTTCTTCATCTGTCTCTTGCATCATTATCTTCTTTCCTCCTCTCATAAAACTCTTCAAACCACTACGCATTCTACGCTTTCTTGTACCTTCTCCTTTTTCTACCTTGTCGCAGCCTCTCAATGTCTCTCAATGTTGCAGATGTCGCAGCAGCAAGGATTGCCAACGCCGCTGTTCTCAGTCTCACGCAGTTGAGCGAGCCACAACTTCGAAATTGTGCCTGGCGCCACAACTTGCAGTGAAGAAAGAAAGAAAGAAAGAAAGAAAGAAAGAAAGATAGATAGATAGATAGATAGAAAGAAAAAAAAGAGAAGAAAAAAAAGAAAGAAAAAAAGACAAAAAGAAAGAAAAGAAAGGAAAAAAAGTAAGACAAAAAGAAAGAAAAGAAAGGAAAAAGAAAGAAAACAAGAAAGAAAAGAAGGAAAAAAAGAAAGAAGGAAAGATTGAGTGAATGAGTGAGTGAGTGAATGAATGAGTGAATGCATGAATGAATGACTGAGTGAATGAGTGAATGAATGAGTGAGTGAATGAGTGAATGAGTGAATGAGCGAATGAGTGAATGAGTGGATGAGTGAATGAGTGAATGAGTGAATGACTGAATGACTGAATGTGACTGAATGAGTGAATGACTGAATGAGTGCTGAATGAGTGAATAAATGACTGAATGAATGAACGAACGAACGAACGAACGAATGAACGAATGAAGGAATGAATGAATGAATGAATGAATGAATGAATGAATGAATGAATGAATGAAGAGTAGCGACCAATACAAGATAAGAAAGAATTAAGAATATTGAAGAATCATACACAATCAGAAAGAGAAGAAATTGTGAAGTTGCAGGTTTGCTGCACAGTTTGTACAACTGGTGCATTTAAAGACCTTCAGCAGTAGCCGACGCAGGGCAAGGTTCACCTAGACGCGAGTGTGCAGGACCATTGGAACTCGCTGGAACTCAGCGGAACCAGTCCTGCTCCGGGGAAATGTCCGTGATCCGCTGTCGAGAGTCACCTGAGAGCAATTGCTGTCAGCTACGAGAGAAGTCCGAAAGTTGAAGAATGAAAATCTTAGTGAAAAATTATTTTCTAAAACGTAAAAATATGTCCTTTTGTTAGTTTGTTTCCAAAAATCTTTCTTAAAAAAAGTTTTTTCCTTTTCTCAAACTCTTTCCTTTTCGGTTCAGAGATTCCTGGGCACTTCGCCGATCTCCACGATGCACTGCTCCAAGGCCTCTTCGAGGACCTGTTCTTGAAGCACGACAACCGAAACGGACACCAAATGGAGATCAAATGGACAACAAAAAACTAATATACAATAAAAGAAGAAACAAAAAGTTCAAAATTCAATTTCCATTTCAAAATAGTAAATAAAGGAAATGGGATTTCAAGGGCTGAAGAAGGGCTGAAAAAAAGCTGAATAAAAGAGAGGTGAAGAGAAGAATGGCATTTTTTCAAGGATCCCCAGTCAACTCCACCTGCTGCGGGTGCTTGGAGAACACTGCCTAATGAGAAGCTGGCCAGAGTAACAAAAGAAATGGGCAGAGCACAACTCCAAGTGCAATGATGTTCAATGATGTCCAATGATGCTATCAGCAAAACTGTTTGCACAAGAATGCATCCCAACGATTTGAAACACCCTGGCCTGGAAAAGCCAGCTCCCTAACCCTTGCGGGTTGAGAAGGCCGCCCTGGAGGAATGTGACGACATGTTTCAAGAGTTATCTCCAGTTGCATCTATTCTGGTGACCTATGAACTTCTCACAGACTACCTTTCACATTTTCCAGGCATGCACGTAGACAGTGCGCACATATTAAACGAGAAATGTGTAGATATACGCACATATATATATATATATAATTACACATATTTATATATATATATACATATAAATATGTATATATATATATATACATATTTATATATATATATATTATATATACTTTGTGTACATCTGCGCAGTATTGGACAGCTATGAACAGGAGGTCCCCAGGTTTCGTGTGCGTTCTTGGTCATTAAGAGACAGCGCCGCTCATGGCTTCAGGTGGTCCTCGGCGAAAAGCCCGGAGAGAACATTCAGGACAGCACCGCCCCTAAGGTCTGGCCTTGATTCAGGGCTCCGCGGATACGTGCAAAACTTCATTACGAAAGCGGAGAAACCAAATTCAAAACAGAGCACATAAACATGTTCTATGGTAGTATGTGTGCATATATATACATGTGTCCGTGTGTGCGTGTGTAGATTCAGAACTCATTGAATACAATCCGTCAACATCGTAAATACGATCAAACTCAAACCTTTTGCCATGGACCCCGGCAAAAGAGAAGTTTCAGAACTGGCAGGGACCGTTGCTTCAGCGCAACCTACAGTGATCGCTTCAGCGTGAAACTGGAAAGGTAGCGTCTTGGGAGCGGCGACGTCCAGTGCCTTGTTCTAGAACCAGCATGCAATGTCTTCCTCCTAATTGGCCTCAAGAATGAGGTTTGTTGTTGCAACATTTTGCAACTCAGATTCACTCGAAAATTGTGGGTTGCACACTGCTATAGCCATGCAAATACTTGTCGACCTGCCTGCCACCCACTGCCGAATAGCCTGTCTAGAAGCATCCGACCTGCTGACGGGAAAATCTCTGTGCTTCCACCAATACTTCCAGGGTCAATTTTTGTTCAGAAGCTGCTACAACGATCACGTATCCAATGTTCCGTTTTTCCTCCAAACACATTTGGTCAACTGATGCCAGCAAGTCTTCTTTCTTTCAAACAAGTCGAAAAGTCTTGGAGCCCTGACAAGGTACTCCATTCCATCTCAGCATCTTGAGCCTCCAACCAGATCGGAAATGAAAGGATCGTCAGTGCAAGAAGTGACTAACGTCATAGAAAAACAACTCAAACATCATTTGCACATATTACATTACGGGACCGATTTGTAAGCTAGAGTTTTGAACAACCATCCCGGTTGTCACTACACAACTGTCAATGCTGTCCAATGGTTCATGGACACCAGTGTGGCCACAGGGGCTGCCATTGACCTCAAGCCTTCTGAGCCCAGGCTACCGCTCTTGGGAAAAGTGACCATCGAAAAGAAAACCGTTCGAAATGATGACTTTGTTCCAATTCAATTAGAATTAACATCTTTCCTTCCTAGAGGAAATGGAAAAGACTTTACATCGAAGAAAAAATACTAAGTTTGCAAAACTCCATCCGTGTGGTCAGGTGCAAAGTCTTGGCTAAGTCTTTCCATGTTGAAACGTTAAGTTTCCACTTAATTCATAACCACCCAGTTGAGCCATCAGCTTTCCCATCAAAATTGACACGTCGATTGGACCTCATTGCAAACTACTTTTTATGTAAAGAATCTTGAAATTTGTTATAAATGTTGACACATGTTGACACAAATCTTCAACTTCTTGTGGTTCCTTCGTTGTGTCATTGGTTTGGCGTTGGAGTCTGAAGCTCACGGGCTGAGAGGCTTCCAACCTGAGAGCTGCGAAGCTGCAAGGCGCGAGGAAGCCTGGCCATCCGATTTCTAAACAGCGAGCAGTGATTTAGAAATACATAGTACTAATGAAATATATAGTAAAATGAAAGATATAATGAAATACACAATGAAATAAATAGTAAATATAGTAAACTTATTTTCTTCACTTTATTTCATTTGGTCTACCTTTTTCAAAACAAAGCTTCAAAAACCAACACCAGCTGAGTAATGTGTGACGGGGCGGCTCACGCCGCTCTGCGCGCAAGCTGGCCTGACAGCCGGAGAGCAACAGCCAGAAAGTTTGAAAGCAAAATCAAATAAGTAGAACATATACAGAAACAAGATACGAGAAATGTTCGAAAGCATGACAGAACAAGATACGAGAAATACATAAGTCACATATACAAGTCACCTATCCAGGTAAAGCAACACGAAGCAGACGGGAATATGCGCACCAAATGAGTGCCCGCTTAACAGAGGTGTGTGTGTGGTCACCGGCTATCCTGCGAAAAGTTTGACACTTGAAAGCCTGAAACATTTTAGGCCTGCGGAAGATCTGGTCTCAACCACTGCTGCATAACCTATCCCAGTCTGGTTTCAAAAATGCAAAATTGAAGAAGGCAGGCACAGAGAAACACACAGAAGGCGGCTTTCAATGTATTGCAAAGGAAAAGACTGAAAAAACATATCGAAGCACTTTCATCACAATCAAGGCGTCTTCATCCAAAGTTTGGCAAGATGAAGTTATTGAAGAGCACGGACAAAATCATGGAAGATATTGGAAGATGAAGTTTGAAGTTCATGTGGAGGTCTTGGAAGCACCTCCGCACGACCTTTGGGTTGAACAGCACCCAGACCTCCAGGTGCACTCAAGACACTCACGACTCTGAGCTATGTCTTTTGATGTCTTTTGGTTTCGCCAACTGCCTGTGCTGTTTGTCTGTTTTTCAGTGCACACTTCGAAGTGTAAAGACTTCTGTTTTATCCTGTTCTTGAATTTTTCCAACGTGTTATGTTTTGGAAGTCCAAAAGCAAGCTAATCGTATTGCATCCATCGGCTCAGTCCCGTTCCATAAGCCTGTACTATCAGCCTTTACTATTGACACTTTCAGTCGTCTCATTTTTACCACTTGCAATGCGCAGAATAATCTGTCAGCGGTTCAGCCAATGCCAGGCGCGACACACTTGGGACTTGATAAGCGGCGGATCTATGTGATTTCACGCGCGACAAGTTACACAAACCATAGCAGCTCATAGGTGGACTTGCAGACTTTTCAGCA
>VSDK01026816.1:148296-158296 GCA_009767595.1 Symbiodinium kawagutii
TTGCAGACTTTGCAGCAGGAACCTGGCTTCTGATCTTGCTCATCCTGTGGCTCTGTATACAAGACCTCAGCAAGTGCAAAAGTCGCTTAGAAAGGGTTACAAACTGCGACCTCAAGAAAGGTACACATGTACGATATAACACCACAGCAAGAATGTAGGAATTTTGGAAATGAAAAAGCTGAGGTGCAAACTAGATCATCCACCATTGTTGGCAAACTCAAGTCCCGCTGCAATTGCCCTGTCGCAGTTGCAACAGGTTTGGTCAACAAATGAACAAAATCTGAACGCTGCGCTAAGATTTGTTGTGCAGTTTGCAGACTTGTTGCCTTCACTGCCACTGACCTTGCTAGTTGTTCTTCTTTGACCTGATGCGCCAAAACCCTACAATATCACAGCTTATCACAATTTGATAGCGCTAGGCTGGTTATTCATTGGACAAAGACTGAGTTTGCGGCTAGTATTGGGAACTTGTGACAGTTTGCTGTGGAGAAGAGACTCCACCTCGCAAAGGCCACTGGAGGCGCTGAAAGCTGCAATGCGGTAGGCTCTGTGCCACAACACTCGTGAATGTGCAAGGAAAAACTACGCCAAATTTTGTCTGACATTGGCAATTCGCGAAATTGCAAAACAAAAACTCAGCGGAATTCGTTGAGTTCAAGGCAGTTTGGACAAGGGAAGCCTGAAATTGACCAGGTGATACCTGCCCAGGTTCTCTGCTTGGCTTATCCAAACAACCACTGTTTTCCCATGGAAAAGCATGGTTTGCCAACCGAGACAATGTCCAAGCTAGCCTTCTTGTAGCCAAGGTCTTCATGAATCCCAGTCCCTGCGGTTCAAAGCGCTCGTATGTGTAATTCTCCGTGCCTATGAAATCTATGAATTCTATACATTTTTACACACACTTGGGAGACGCGCCGCGACCTGGTCCAAAGGAACTTGGAGGTCCATGGGGTGTTGGCGACCCACCTGGCAAAGCAATCTCCGGCGCCTCCCGGAAAGCGCTGATGTCATGCGCTCATGTGTTCTCTGCAAGCCTAAGATGTTTCTCGCGTAAGCCGCATGGCCTGAGCACGTTCGCAAGTCCAAAGAGCCACAAGTTCATCGAAAGCGCCCCAATCTTGCCAACCTTGGAACCCTTCTCTTCGAGCCAGTTTCCCTGCCAATACAATTTCTATGCCAAAATATCATTTTTCCTGCTGCGGCTCATTCCAATGTTCTATTCAAAGAGGCTTTGCTGTAGAACAAAAACCACAGGAAAACAGCAACAAATTACTGGTCTGAAAATGAGGAAGGCCCTCTGGTAGAATTTGGGACACTCTTGGTATGTTACCCAGATGCTTGGTACGACGCTCTCACTGCTACAGTTGCAAGGTTGTTTCGTTCTTCAACGAATATAGCCACCCCTGCGGAGCTCTTTTCCAGCCAGTCCCTACAGAAACCAGTGCTGTGCAAGTGAAAAATTGTTATGCATCCGCAGATTCTCTGGACAGTCCCTAGCACATCACCTGACTCCCAGCCTCGATCGAAGGAAGAACAGTCGATGGATGAAGCTGCACAGCGATGCACAAACTGATCTGCGGTAGCTTTAAATTTTCAATGGGTCCAATTCCTTTACTTGCGAGCAAAACCTCGTGTACTTTTTGTTTTACTCTGTTGGTTGTGTGGGATTCCGAGAGTGGACCTCACACTCCAGAGTGAATCCGCAAGTGAAATCGACAAAGCTCTATTGATATCGCTCATTTTGGAAACAAGGCTTGGAGTGAGATCCATGTCAGAAACCTTTGCAGACCCTGCTCCGATCTTCGAGTTTTTCTATGTTTTCCTACACTGTCTAAACAACGAAACATTGAAAAGCTCAGCCTGCTCGCTGGGGAGGGCCTCCACAATCACACCAAGGATGAAAAACTTTTGACACCAAATTTGGAAGGTGTCATGGTGCCATGGCCATGCTGCAAAGCGACGCTGGAGAGAAACTGATAGAGAAAATTGTGTTAAGTTCTTGAAAAAAAAGCTGGGAGACATAACTGCACTTTGAACCAGCAAAGGACTTGGGAGAAACTTTCCCAATGTATTTAGACAAGCATTTTCGGTGTGAGTTCGAACAGCAAGACTGCAAGACCAGTACAAACTGGAAGACCATTTAGAAGTGCTACTCTCTTTCCGTTTCTGCGAAGCAAGACATACAAGATAGGCCAACACCTGGTCGCTCAAGTCCATCAACAATTCACCGAATTTCACCCACTCTCTCAAATAAGAGTTCCCACATGACCAAAAAGGCAACATAAAATAACATAAACACGTTGCAATGCAATGAGGAAGTGAGCTCTACCGGAAACATGTGATGAATCTGCACCTCTCCCAATGTCCACTGTTGGCTCTCGCGGAAGTGAGCTGCCCCTCTGCGACGAGGGACACCTCGAGGGTCAAATCCCATACGAATGGTTTTGGAAGGAGAGTCTTGCAGATTGAGCATTTCAATAATTAAGGCTGCAGTCTTTAGTTTGATTTCACTGTAAACGAGAGTGAGTCCAGAGTCTCACTGTCACATTTGAAGCTTGGCAACTCGTGTCCAGTTTCCAAAGCATTGTGAGAACCTGGGAGCAGAGGAGGAGCGCGAAGCCGCTGAAATTCCTGCCATTTTTGTCAGCAAGACCATCAGTTTGAAACGTCAAATGCCGTGAATTTTGTAAAACATAATCCACTGGCTGGCCACAGGTCTAAACAAATTCATCACGAAGAAAGCTGAGAAAAGATAGAGAAAAGTAAAGCCCTGTCTGATGGTTCTGCCAATGAAGTCTTCCACCTCTCGCACTCTGCGGCCGGCTCGGCGAATTCTCCACGGTTCTGATCTCCTGATCCGCAAACTACTCACATTTCAAAAAAAGAGGGCATATGAGGGCATCAATTTCTGCAGTGAATCATGTAGATGAATGCAATACAGTAGCAAGTATATCTGTGTCCGGCCTGGCCTGAAATAATTCCAGTGAAATCCATTCAGAACACAAGCAAAGGATGCAGAGTCTCTTTTCTGCGCTGCAAGGGTCCATGTCTTGTTCATAAGTTGACAACTACTTCTAAATCCAACCCTCAAGCCCACTGCCTTGACACGTGGCTCATTTTACGGCAAACGGATTGCACCATGGATGACAAGTTGTGGCAAAAGCCTTGCTGTTCTTGGATAATGTCTTCCACCTTGCGCAAAGCCAGCTTTCCTTGCGCTGGTGACATCCTCAACAAACTGCCCTTGGCTCGGTCATCAATCTCCATTCCTGCCAAGCTTTCTAAATGGGACAAATGCTGCTGCAACTCCTCTTCTGGAGCTGGTAGGGAAGCTTCATTGGCTTCCCAATCCCTGGAACCACCTTCTTCCTGATCATTGCTTCGTTCGTCAGGCTCGTAGAGTTTCTTGTAGAGATCTTGCAAAAGAGTTTCCAATGAGGCTGAAGAGCCAGTTCCAGGTGATCCTGCTGCAGTGCTAGCGTTTGATGCAGACACAAAGGGTGTGGGAGTCTCGCCATAATGCATCTGTTGCATGGCAGTAGGACTGTCTTCCTGGAAACGACGGACTAACTGCTCGACCTCTGAACGTGGCACAGCATACATTTCAAGGATTTGCTGCTTGGCACTCACCTCAATCTGTCTCATGTGTCGCTCATTCTCGCACATCTGCATGAGCCTCTGGTTCTCCGCTTGCAATTTTGCCATCTTGGCTTCCATCTCTTGCAAGTCAGCTTTTGTGGCTGCTGGTTGGGTAGTCTCTACGTTCTCCTGAGTATTGTTGTTGGTTGTGGTGTTGGTCATAGGCATGCCACCAACCATACCAGGAAACGGAACGAAGAAAGCCACATTGCCGCAAAACTGTTCTCCTGTATATTCGGATGCATCCGCACCCCAGTTCCACTGCTCTTGCCACTGCTGAGGATAGACTCCCATGTAACCTGTCAGATGGTGACATTAGAATACATTGGAATACAGCAAGAATGGTCCGACATGCATACCTCTTGCAAGCAAACTGCCACAGCTGCTACAAAAGAAAAGGAAATGTTAGAATCTTCGGGGAGAAAAAACACAACAAGTGAAGGATTGGACCTTTCGAAGCCAAGCAACTCGAGTTGTCATAATTGCTATAGGCTTCTTGCATTGCCCCACTTGATGCCATTGCTTCTGCGATTTCGACTGTCGAAATGATCAGCAAGAAGCTTTTTGCGGCCCCAAACCAATAGAAACAATGTAGAAACAATGTTCAAAGTAGTTCAAGAACCATTTGAACTCTCCCAACCTGTTTTGCGAAGCTTGTAGGAACAGCAGTTTGATGTGTATTTCTGGCACTGTTCATTTTGAAACTGGATTTAGGGACGCGGGGCAGGTCCCTTGAAAGACAGGAGCAGGCACAGCAAGCATCACAACACTTATGGTCATGTCTGAGTTGACAACGAGTCATTAGCGTTTCCGCAAGTAAAGCAGCTGCCAGCACGTCTTGCTTAATGCACTCTGCACCTCTCTCCTCTCCGTTCCTCTCCTTTCCTCTCCTTTCCTCTCCTTTCCTCTCCTTTCCTCTCCTTTCCTTTCCTTTCCTTTCCTCTCCTCTCCTCTATGCCATAGCTATGCCTTATCCTCTCTCCCTGTCTTTGTATCTCCGAGTCTCTGTCCTTTCGAGGAACAGGTGGAGGACGCTCACAGACCTGACACCGCAAAACTTTCCAAGTGCCGCAAGGGGCAACATCTTTTCGCGATTCCAGGCCTGGTCCATAAAGCGAGGCCACAGTCTACTACCACCTGCGAATTTCCCAACAAAATGCAATGGGCCTTCTCTTTTTGAAAGGTGCAATTAATCTCACTTAGTGTACACTGCATTTATGAATCTCTATGCTTCCAAGGCTTTCATGGGCTTTCTGCAATCGCTCAAAATCTTGAGGCTGCCACCATAGATTGCAGCTGAATGCTGCTGCTGACTCCTTGAAGCTGAAGCCCATTGAGACTCCCGTTGAGGTCATGTCATGCCCAAGCCCAAAGACAACAAGGATCCAACGGTTTGTCACGCAAAGCAATGCGACCAATAGCGGAGAGGCGAGCTCCTCCGGCGCTGCAGGAAAGGCCAAATCAATGGCTATGAATTCAGGTCTCGTTGATGGATGTTGAAGGATTCATAAACGGATTCATATTGTTCTTTTACACTTCCAGCTTTCTCATGCAACGCAAATATATCAGGTGTAAATGAGTTCATTCACGGATGGGAAAAAAGTCACATACATGATGTGTCAAAGACTGAACCTCCAAGTTCCAGGAAAAGTCTTTGGGTCCAAGTCAGGTGCAAGTGTCACGAATAAGTTGAGCTTCCCAAAATCGCAACCTCCATCTTTAGTCGCCATTGCATTTCTCGCCAGCCGAGGTGAACCTGCGAGGTCAAATTGAAGATATTGAAGTGGGGTAAGGTTACGGTAAGGTCGTCCAACATCGTCTCTGGTTCGAACCTATTGGAGGAGGCTGAACCGATTTCCTTGGAGACCTGGGCTCTTGGCACATCTTTGCACCGTGCTTTGCACCAAGCTTCTCTCTTTGCAAACACAAATTCAGAGGTACCAACGCCGTCATCATGGGACCTGAGCAAACGAAAGACTCTAAAAGACTCAGCAAAATCATACTGGACACATCTGCACACTGTGATCCAATAAATTCAGACATCATGCAATCGGCCACTGAGACTTGAACCACATCGCATATCCCGTATGTCCCAAATGGATGCACGTGTCATGCCTACATTTTCAAAAACGACTTTAAATCTATATCAGATTGCGTTAGAACAGTGGATTGACAAGAGACACAGCAGCATATCGAATCAAGAAACATTGTTGTGAATCGCCTTTCAACATGTTTCAATCAAGCAAAGTGTCTCCAGTCCTTGAGGAATATCATGCCCTTCAAGCTGGCAGTATAAAAACACATAGCTGCCCTGTGATGACTGTGATTCACATCATGTCTGCTTGTAACTACCAACAACACTAGCCACCGCCTTGAACCAAAGAATAAAGAGTGGGAAGAATTTTGAAGCTCTGTACAGTTTGCATTCTCTGAAAGTGGTACTTGAAAAGGAAACTAGCATGATCTCACAGCGCAAACTTTGTTTGATGCTTTGTTTTTTCACAACTGAATAGGCTCAATATTCGATTCCGAATCAGAGCAATGTGACGCGTGGTGGCAGCGTGCTGTACAACGCAAACGTGTGCTTTACAGGTCACGCAAAAGTAGACGTGTCAGCGACTCAGCTTGGCCCAACAGCAAAGCACCGCACTGCTCCAGGACTCTCTCAGCTTAGAAGAGGTCCATGATGAAGTCGCCTGCATCTTCAGCAGCTCCTGCAATCCATTCGCCTGCATCTTCTGCAGCTCCTGCGACAGCCTCTCCAACATCCTCTGCTGCACCTGCAAAAGAGAAGGATTAAAAAATGAACACAAACATATGAAAGTGCATTAAATAAAGAGACCTGAACATCAAAGCGAATAGTTACCATTCCCCACACTGGACATGGGCCCAGTGTCAGGACTTGTTTTGGACTGGTTCGCAAACATCCACTGCAACTGCAACTTCAACATTTAAATCATTGAAAAATAATCTCCTGATAGGAGCAAGCAAACCATGATACATCGGTACATACCAAAAGCACGTCCCAGAACAGTTCCAATTCATACTTGCCTTGACAATTGGGTATGTGAAACGGGCTCTGAACATGGCTTGCCTATCTTTTTGCATGTTTCAAGTAAAGCAAGGCCGATTGACGCGCAAGACGGCAGCAGCATGCAACCGCACCCCATGAGTACTGAGGCTCTGTGAAGAAAGTACGAAGGATACAAACAATACTGAGAGACAAGGCTGCAGAGACAAATTGAGCTGGAACCAAGTTCAGAAGTCTGCAATTGATCGATTGAAAAGTAGGAACTCTGTGGAAAGGATCCAAGAAGGTACCAAATCTCAGGGCAAACTATTGCAAGAACTACTGCAAGAACTACTGCGAGAACTGCAAGAACTACTGCAAGCCGCTGATGCTGCTGTTGAACATGTTGATGCTTGGACACATCATGGTGGCTGTCTAAGATCTGCCGCGCAGGCAGAAGCAAATTGGAAGAAAACCAATGGGGGGAGAACAAAATGTGATACTGACAAACAGTGACAGAATTGGAGAAGCAAACTCAGTAAACTCCAAAAGTTTGCAAGAGTTTGACATGTTCCAACAAGAGATGACTGCAAACGTGGACCCTCCCAGTGCACAGTTTTGGAATATACAGTCTTGTTTCTGTTCTAGATTCATTCCATCTATCACAAGCTGAATGAGCGTCCATTTGTAAGACATTGTAAATGGTCTTCGGATCCGACATGCACTTTTCCATTGGCAAGAAAACTTACTCTGTTAGAAGCTGACTTTGCAAAATGACTTCCCATGGACTCCGGCGCGCCTGAAATGGCCTCTCCTGCATCAACTGCCACTTCACCAAGGTCTGCCATGGTGGCGTCCCAGCCCTCCTCTGCAATGTGCTCACCAAGGATGGCACCTGCAACTGCAAGACCGCCCACTGCCACTACCCCAGCGGTTCCAGCAGCCACCTTGGCTCCAGTACTCCAACCGCCGCTCTTCTTTGCTTCTTCGGTGGCAGGAGTCGGTGCTGCAGGTGTGGGCCCAGATGGCGTTGGTGCATCTGGCACTGGAGTGGGCAAATCTTCATCTTTGGGAATTGGGACCAGCATGGCTGCGCCAACCTTGGCTTTTGCTGGCACGTTCACAGCAATGAACTGCCCCTTCTTTGCCGGGTGGGGCACATGGATGCAGGTGCCTGGTGATCCAGGAGGCACCTTGATACAAAAGGTTGGGCCAGCATCCACGATGGGTTTCTCTGGCTGCTTCCACTTGTAAGGGGCACGGATCTCCCGAGATTTGCCGCTGCGCATGTTCTTCTGGCTCATGCTTGCGAAATCCACCTGGTACTGCTGGCCTCTCAACTTGTATTTGGCATGAGGGAAGCCCGCAAGGTATGCCCGTTTCAAGATCTTGTCTTCATTGCCCGAGTAGTCCTGCCAAAGCAAGAAACACTATACCTTCCAATCCTTGCATGTGAAGGCACAAGTAAGTCATTGCATTTCGACCAGTCCTTCCAACTTCCAGAAAGCTTGACTTGAAAGTGATCAGCTGGCATCTTCGAATCCTGCATCCATTTAACGTTTGAATAAAGTTTGAAAAGTCGACTCGTTTTTTCAGATCAAAGTATGGAAGCAAGTTTATACATACAAACGTTGGTCCCAAACATGGAATTTAGAGATTCAACTGGGTCCAAGGCCCAAAAGCACCAATAGGAAATCAATCATGGGGGACAAGGGAATGATTACGAGGGGGGGAGGAATCCAAGGTCGAAACCCTTTGTTTGGCCTGGGAACTGCTTGAAAGCAGAACTCTGGCAACAAATGAATAGTTCCACGGGTTCCACGGTGTCTTTTTGCGAAGCTGTTTCACGGACAAGCCATGCAACCATTCTGCCGTCCCAGGCCACCCACCCAGAGGCAAACATTACACTTGGGAGACAACTGGAAGACAAGAAGATGAAGACAAGAAGATGTACAAAGGCACCGAGTGTACGATTCCAAGAAGATGTACTTTTTGTTTGTCCAAAGGGATCCAGAGGCACCACAATTTTTCATCCTAATTTTGTTAGAGTTGAACCCCGACACTTCACGGGCCTGTCTTGTTCAGCACGAATGGTCTGGGCTGCTCTGTTCGAGCCACAACTGCTATGCTGCATAGCATTGCTGTGTCCATGTTGCGTTTCATGTTGGTCTTTTGGTTGAGCACGAAACGCATCGCATTTTGGTATTTGTTTAATACAAAACGTGTTCAGTCACACACACACACAACGAAATAAAAGACATATTACTACATTAACATTGGTAATGTTAACAATAGAAATAGGAATACGAGTAACAATAACCAAAACAGTTATAATGGCAACAACAACAACAAGAAGAAGAAGAAGAAGAAATCATGATGATGATGATGATGATGATGATGATCATGATCATGATACTGATACTGATACTGATACCGATACTGATACTGATACTGATACTGATACCGATACTGATGCTGATACTGATACTGATACTGATACTGATACTGATAATGATAATGATAATGATAATAATGATGATGATGATGATGACAAAGATAATGACATTGACAATGACAATGATGATGATGATGATGATGATGATGATGATGATGATGATGATGATGATGATGATAGTAATATGAAGAATAGTACAGAAAATATGATACGTAGTTGAAATAAAGTCTACATGGAATGAGAAGCGAGTCATGACTGGGCAATATCATGAAGAAAAACTTGCTACTTTAACCCTGTTCTTCACTGCGTGTGTCAAAATGGCACGAAATTTCGTTTGAAGTTCAATGCGACTTCACTGCAGCAGCAGCAACGTTCCTTATTCAGTTCTTTGTATGAATGGGGTTGTTCAGTGGCGGGACTCTCTCCGCTGAAGGTCAGGCCGATTGATCTGAGAAAATCATGATTGGAACTAGCAAGTCGTAACACGAGTCGGTGCATGATTGGCTAAGCCACCGTTCCAGCTTAATTTGAACGTTCATCAAACGCACAAAGACCAAGTCAACTCTGCGGTACTTTCTGATTAAGCCATTTCTTACCATATTTTTTTTGCGGCATTCCCGTTAGTAACCGTTACTGTATGTTTCATTTTTTTGGCTCTCCGATGCGCTCACTGAGCACTTAGCTCGAGTCGCGAAGGAGTCTCAAAGGCACAAAAAGGTACAGTATGTCTCAAAATGTCGCACCAATGAATGCTTACGTCATCACAAAACAGAAATAGAGAGAGTACCCTGAAATGACAACCACACAAAGCAAAAAGAGTAAAACACGACTCCAAAAAATGGGGGAAACAAAAAATTATTCAAGTTTGAGACACCTCAGTTTTACTGCAACTGTTG
>VSDK01026816.1:163296-168001 GCA_009767595.1 Symbiodinium kawagutii
CCCCCAGCAAGTATATGAACCCGTCATTGCAGTACAGTACCCGATGCTCTCTAGAGACTCAGATCAAGGCTACTGCATCGGTACAGGGACGAGACGACAAAATTATGAGCAACCAACAGGCTTCCGGTATATCCATTGGGATCATGACAAATCTCACAAAGGTAATCGCAATTGGACTGACCCAAAAGAACATGATAATGTCATCTCCCCAGAAGCAAGTCGCCAGGTATGGAAGGCAGTGATGGACCAGCATGAGAAACTCCCCCGCTTTGATACCCAGGACGACAATGTAGCTAATACTACACCTGGACTCTTGGTGCTTACCAATCGGTCGGGACTAAAGAGCAATCTTCACGGAGCTCGACCAGTGCCTCGCAAGCCCAATGGACGAGATGTCCCTCTGCGTGTGGATACAGTGGTAACACTCGCAGGGGCTACCTGCCATACGGGCCTCTGCTTCCAAACACGTGTTAATTTCCTAAGCAGCAGTCATGATGGAGATCGAGAAGACCACATTGAAGCCTACACCAGAGCCTGTGTCGGCCTGACGCCATCACAACAATGATTGCCCCACTCGACATGCGAGGTCTCCCCGGAGTCATGCAAATGCTCAGCACTCTGGTGCATGGGGTCAGTTTCATCAAATCAAACCGCTACCAACTCCTTGACTCGTATGGAGAAGTTGGCTCCACCGCTTTTGCTCCGCAGGCCACCGACCACTTAATGCAAGGAACTCACATTGGTGGTGACCACCTTCCCTTAGCGTTTGGCTTGTGTTTCTGTTTCAGGACATCTAAGGACCCCCTGAAGTTGCCTCCCTAAGTACACAACTGAGCGCTATCAGCTTATGTTAGCTGACTTCTACGCAGTGTTGGATAGGTGCAGTCACACGTGGCCTGAGCATAGTAGATATTATCCAAGACAGCATCAGCGAGGACATCTACTATGGGCACATGGGCGAGATAACTCCCGAACCCCGGAGTGGATAGTCATTCCCACAGCCTCTGGTTGGATGCTGCATCACCAGTTCTGGAACAAACAAATGACAAGCAACGAGAGCCGGGCCGCTTAGGAAAAAATATTTTTACGACAGTTGGGGGGCCGAGCCTCGACATCTAGCTTTAGTTGCTACATATGCTACCTTCTCAAGGCCACTCGTCCCGCAGCGCGACATTGACCCTCAAATCTCACCACATGAAATGCATAAATGGGCCAGCCGCCGTCAAACCACTTGGCAGGAGTTGGAGCCCACTCTCTCCCCCCCCCCCCGCTCCCCCAGCCGCTCGTCCAACAAGATGCCTGTTGTCGATGTTCAATCGTCTGGTGAGAAAATCAGCGCAGGGTGCACCTGAAGTTCCCTCTTCCCTCAGAGTAACGATGATCCAGTCATTGAATGTGATAATCAGAAGGCTCTGGATCTAGCGCGAAGCAGTAGCCGCATTACTGCTTCCACAAAAGCCGTTCGTCTCCTTCCGCAAAAACTGCGCAGGTCGCTGATCCACTGGAGCAACATCCCACAGTCGCCCCCCGGGGATAATCGTGGAATTAAGTCATCTTCCAACCTAAGAAGACAGTTGGCCACTGGCCTGTCTGAGATGCGATTGTCAGCTCTTTGGAAATCATTATCAAATGCACATCTTTTGGACTGCTCTCAGGTACTTGGTCAGGGAGCCAGCTTCTCAGAGATCCGACACTCCCTGCCAAACCTTCTCCAGGACGCAGTCATTTCTATCGACAGCACAGCGACCTTCCTGGCCAGTCTCTCACAAGTCCCCAAGAATCATCAGAGACTGCAGGGCAAAACTTTTGTTGCAGACAAGGACAGTGATTGCTTCCTGTTCATTGTCACCCTAGGGACGCAATATGACTTTGAGTCCAGCCGACACTTTTCCCGAAATGGGCATCGGGTGATGGCCTCGCCCCTCATAGAGCAATAAGGCCTCTGTCGATGGCAGAAGCTTTCAAATAAACACTTGCTCTGTGATTTCCGTGGGGAGTGTGCATCTTCTTCTTGGTGCCCCACGTCATTCACTTGCGCAAGTTTGACTTTGCAATTGTGCGGGCACGTCCTGTGTGATTTCACATAGCAAGACTCATCTGATCGCCGCCGATTTCCGCAACGAGGGTTGAGATGCCTTGACAAGGCGCTGAGCCTGCTAGTTTCTGCACCCTGACCTCACCAGTGGATACTGCCGGTGGACTGCCGTGTGTCTTTGGAAAACTCTTGTGTTTCAGGTTCCAGAATTTGAGCCTTCATGTTGTTCGAAAGCTGACAACACAAGTGAAAGGAAAGACCTCGCTTTACTTTGGAATTCCTTGTGGGCCCACCGCAGATTCCCATGTAGAGTGAGGAAACGTCAGAGCAACTGAGCAATTTTCCAAAACAAGAAAAATTGAAAGATTGATTGGTTTCGTTTGTTGAAAAATTGTTCAGTTGCGCTGTCCAATACGGAGGAGGCCCCCTGACATGAAACTTCAATTTCTAAGTTTTGCGATTCCAAAACTAGAGTCGCATTTTCCACCACGCGCGCGTGAAATTTGAAATTTTTAATTATTTTTTTGCCAGCTGGCAGCTGCTGGTGGGTTTTGCTTGGGCACGCGATGCTTCAACCTCCTTGTAATTGTCGCGTGTCAACCTTCAGTATGTGTGATTTGGTGACGCAGGTGGCCTTCCCGAAGGACTTGCAGTTGCCATTTAGAATTTTGATTTGTTTGCATTGTTGAGCTGAGGGGGCCTTAGCAAGTTCACCTTGCCCCGCAGCTGTGTTCGTTGCCATTCGCGCGTGTCTTGAGTGGGGAGGCTTGAAATTTAGCGAAGGTTTGCGCTTGTCATTCCAGTTGGCATCATTCTGCAGCGATGCATGCCCAAGGCCAATGCAGTCGGTGGCCTTGAAAATTTGATGAGTGGGGTTTGCGGACAGCCGCATTCGCCACTTACTGAACTTCTTGTTTTTGCGCTGCTCAGTCGACTTCGCCCGGGACAGACGAGTACTGCCTTTCTCATCATTGATGAGCAGCCTCTGCGACCCACCTCTGTCACTCTCTTCACTAATCAACAAAACACCAGCGTCATTGTTATCTTGTTGAAGGACAGTTTTGGAGTTGCCGCACAGATGATATATGGCTATTCTGATCTCCCCTTCGTTGTTGACTTTCGAAGCCCCGAGGGACAGCCTACGAAAACAGTTGAGTGGATGCCGCCCCCTAGCCAGGTTTCCAAAGGGCTTGTGGCTCTTGCTTTGAAGCAGAGGGATAAAGTCTTCCTGTCCTGTCAACCGTGGGCAAGGGGCTTCCTTCACGAAACATGTCCGTTGCACTTTATCCACAAGTGGTACAAAGGCAACTTTGCTAAGGATAGGCAACCTCGTGTTGACCACATGTGCCATCATGGAGACATCGATTGTGCAATTGTGTGGGCTAACGCCAGTGACGGGATTCTCTATATCTCCCAGGCTATTTGTCTTATTGGCAACGATCAACTCCGTGACCAGATTCATGCTGGACAGTGCATTCACCTTGTTATCGTAATGTTACCGACCGCGAACAGATGCCCAATTCAGCTTCTCACTCTGCCATCTGGTATTGAATTCACGGTTGGTGATTCTGACATAAATGTGGAAGGTGTGCGGAGCTGGATAACAACCCAAGTAGCAGTCCAACAATGCAATTACCAAAACGCTGGTGCCTTCGCGTGCCTAGTGGATCAGTCCCTCGCGCTTCAAGTGCTTGGGTGACACCATGTCATTGCAATGACGTACATATGCCAATGGCCGCGCTCACTCACACACCTTCTGCTGCTCCTTTTCAGAAAAGGTGTGACTCGGACATACTCTGACATTTTTCACTCAATGTGTCCGACTGGGGTGAGCACTATGCGGTCTCTGCATGTGCTGGCACATGTTCTTCCACATCAGCCCTGCTACCGGACCATCACCGAAAGACCCATTTTAGAATTGTTGAACCATGACGGACCTATTGAACTTGCGCTGCATGAAGCAATTCACACTGTGTGTTCTACTCCAGATCGGAATGACTGGCCGTTTCAGTTTAGGGAGGCGTGTGTCGCCCTTGTACATCATCGGAAGAACTCTTCCTGTCAATTCCCTTTCAAACTCAAACGCCTCACTTGTTGGAACCTCACATGCTTCCATAGCGAGTCGCAAGTCAACCGAAAAAAAAACTATGTCATTACTCGGGCTCTCCGCAATGGCCCGGTGCTGCTTCAGGAGACCAAATGGTGTGACGCAGACATTACAGCGGTGCAGACCAAGTGGCCAGGTGTCCAAGTTGCAGCCTTGTCAGCCGAAGGTGAAGGGGCCAATGCTAAGGGAGGGGTTGCTGTGCTCCTCCCTCCAGGTTATGTTGTTGTGGAGACCCGAACGCTCATCCAGCACTATGCCATTGCTTGTTTGGTCAAGTACGCCAATGCTTGCATCTGGCTGATCTCCTATTATCATCGCACGGATGCGAGGTCGCAGGACCTGGAATCCTTCTCGTCATCTCTTGCCTCGCTCGCTGACTTTAATATGGTCATAGGAGCGGACTTTAACCGTGCTGACTCCAGACACTCAGGCGCATGGAACAATATGTTGGCGTTGCACAAAGTTAAAGATATTGCCCCAGATTTGCTCACATATGAGTTTCCTGGAGGAATGTCGGCGTTGGACCGCTTCCTGGTTTCATCTGAGCTCATCGATAATAACTT
>VSDK01026822.1:10787-62858 GCA_009767595.1 Symbiodinium kawagutii
TAATAATAATTTTTAATAATATATAATAATAAATAATTATTAAAAATAAGAAATAATATATTAAAAAATATAAATAATAAATAATTATACATAATTATTAATAATAATAAATATATATAATAATTAAAAATAAAAAAAAATTTAGATAATAATATATAATAATTAATAATTTTAGATAATAGGAATTAATAATTAGTAATAAGAAATATAAATTTCAGAAATAAAAATAATAATTAATTATAAATAATTTAAAATTATAATAAATAATATTGGTTAATTATATATATTAGTAGTAAATAATAGGAAATGGTATGTAAGGGAATATTAATAATAAATATTTATAAATAATTGTAAATAATAATGGATGATGGTGGATAATTATATATAATGGTTCATAACGATAGATTATATTGGATAATAGTAGATAATGGTCGGTATTATTGGATGATGGTGGATGATGGTCGGTGATGGGAAATTGTATGTAGGGGGGCGTAAATGGTGATTAATCGTGGATGGTCGTAGATGATGATAGATGATCGTATATGATGGTGGTAGATGATAGGAGATGGTGTGTAAGGGGGTGTTAAATAGTGGATAATGGGGGTAGATAAAGGGAGATGGTGTGTAGGGGGGCGTCAATGGTAGATGATCGTGGATGGTCGTAGATGATGATGGATGATGGTGGATGATCGTATATGATGGTAGATGATGATAGATCATGTTGGATGATGGTAGATGATGGTCGGTGATGTTGGATGATGGTGGATGATGGTCGGTAATGGAAAATGGTGCGTGAGGGGGCGTAAATGGTGATTGTTCGTGGATGGTCGTGGATGATGGTGGATGGTCGTGTATGATGGTGGTAGATAATGGGAGATGGTGTGTAGGGGGCCGTCAATGGTGGATGATCGTGGATGGTCGTAGATGATGATGGATGATGGTGGATGATCGTGTATGATGGTAGATGATGATAGATCATGTTGGATGATGGTGGATGATGGTCGGTAACGTTGGATGATGGTGGATGATGGTCGGTGATGGGAGATCGTGCGTAGGGGGGCGTAAATGGCGATTAATGGTGGATGGCCGTGGATGATGGTGGATAATGGTGGATGATCGTGTATGATGGTGGTAGATGATGGGAGATGGTGCCTAAGGGGGCGTAAATGTTCGATGATTGTGGATGGTTGTAAATGATGATGGATGATGGAGGATGATCGTGTTTGATTAGGGATGTAGGAAAATTAGGAAGAAATAAAACTATTTATGATGTTCTATCTATCAAAATAAATTATTTAACATATGTTACTTTTCTATTTTTCAAAATATTTGTTTAATTTTCTATATTTACATACATATATATATATATATATAAATATTTATATCGTAATTTTAAAAAAAATTTTGTATTTATCTTATATATTTATTTTATTTTTAGTTTTTTTCAAAATAGTGATTAATTTGTTTTTTTAATTGTTAATTTCTTTCATTTTTAATGTTTTTGTATTTTTATATTTTATTAAACATTTTTGGAGAACATTTTATTATTCTTTTTAATTATCTAAAAATTTCATGTTTTTTATTATTTTTCCATATGTTTTTAAAATTATAATTTAATTATATTTTTATCAAAATATATTAATTATTTTCTATTTTTTGTTTTTTTCAATATATATATTCATTTTTTTTATAATAAATCTATGTTTATATTTTAATATTATAAATATTTTTCAAAAAATATTTGGATTTTTTAAATTAAATATTTCTTTAATATATTCTTTATTTATTTTTCTTTTTATTACTATCTTATTTTAAATTTTTCTGAAATTTATTTATTTATTTAATTTACATATTTTTTGATCTATATTTTAAATTTTTAGCGGAGTAAAATTATAATATTAATGTTAATTAATTTTTGGGGGGAGCATGAATTTTATGTTTTTACATTTTCTTCCATTGTTCTTTTATTTTTTTAAATTTTATTTTATTGTTCTTTTTTCTTTTTCTCTTTTCTTAGCTATGGGTATTTAGCTATGGGTATTCTCTAGTATAACATAAAATTCTAAAGCCAATAATAATAATTAATACATTTATTATTATTAATTATTTTTACATAAAAAAATGTTTAATAGAACGCCTTACTTATAGTCCGTAGATCCCAGAAACGCATAATTATCTGACATAATAAGGAAATAAATAACAGAGCACAGCATCTGATTCACAGCGCGATTGGCAATAAAAGAGTGTGACTACGCCTTTTTATCCAGACAAAAAACAATCACAACTACACCGGAGCGCGGGCTGCGGACTAGACCAGGCTTTTACTCCGGTTTGCTTGACGGAACTCGGCCATGGAAGGGTGAAGGGTGCTCTTGCAAAATAGATTCGAACCGCTTGCCCTCGTGATTTACCACTCACTCTCAACGATATGATTGATGGGAGCCTCTCTCTGCAACCAATTAGAGCTGGAGCCTTGTTTTTCAATTAATGTACGAACCTGCATTTTTGGAAAATGTTGTGCCAAACTGGCCTGAGGAGTTAACGGCTGCAAGTAATTGGAATTTTGAGAGCTAATGCCTTGTTTGTCCTCTAAACAGAGCAAGTGCGGAGTTTCACACGTTTCACGTAGCTCTAGATTAGCTCTTGATATCCGTATTGGTAAGATGATGATTGGTGCTGGTTCAGTTTACTTGGTCGATCTGTTAAATCTACTACTTTTCTCCTGCAATCCAACCAGACTTTTAATGCCCTTCATTCCGTGCACGTGAGGCTGTTCGATTTTTTGGTTGTTTTTTCAATGCACTCATCTTGTCTTGCACGATTAAGTTGTAAATCCAGGGTTTTTCTGCTGCAGTTTGTCCGCGACAAAAAAATTCCCGTGTTCTTTTTCCTGTTTACATTGTTTTTTCCATCAAGGTTGGAATGAGCCGTAGACTCCACTGGGTATTTTTGCTTTTGCTTGGTGTGACGTCTCGGCAACTCTGAAGGTAACAAATCTCTAACCGCTTTCTGTAAAACCAACGCGCCATCCGGCAGCCGCATGAGCGTGATAAGAAAATCATTGGAAAGACCTGTGGGGCCAGTTGTTTTTCCAGGCTGCAAACGGTCCACGTGAAATTGAATTTCTGGAATACCAGGGAGAATCTCAAGGGATTGGTCAATTTGGTGCCAAGGCAAAGTTGCAGGCGGCAGAGGAGGAAGACCTGAAAATTTGTTGCAAAAATGTTCTTGTAGACTGCGCAGAGCAAGGTGTACAGAGCCTTGAGCGACAACCAAATGTTGCAAACCCCCTTGTTTGCAGCGTGGTTGTTGTAACGCCCGCCGTGCAGCCCAGTCGCCACACGACGCACGAAGCCAAAGGGCATCGCGCCACTTTTGACGGCACTGCTTGCGCTGAAGAAAAATCACCTGGGACAATTCCTTGCGAGCCACTGGGTCAGCTGTGACACTACGAACCCGACACAGAGCTTTGATTTCACTGTCATCCTGATACGAGAGAGACGAAACCTTGCGCGTGCTTTGAGCTGCCATATCAACCAAAGTCCGAAAAGATTGGACACTAGATGCCTCCAAAAAGCTGCGGTGGGACTGGTGCACCATGTCAGAGAGCACTTCCCCATCTGAAAGTTTGTACTTGCCAACCCTGCGAAATTATGCCCGTACATTGTGGCGGGGAACTTCCTGCGTCGCCGGCAACAAAAAATCGTGAGAAATCAAAACGTGGTCAACCCCAAGGCCTGCTTTCGCATCCCAGTGGTATGTTTCTTCTGCCCAAGGAAAGCCAGACTCAGGAAAAAGAGGTCGACAACACTGGACAAAGACATCACTGTAAACGAAGTGATCCAATCTTCTCGACGAAGGTGGCCGTGAAGGAGTGGAGTCCTGTGAGAAATGATGTAGCCCAAGCCCAAGGAGACAGGCAAGGACCATGTGAGATCGTTCTGTAAGGGTACCGGTCAATGACACATTCAAATTACCAAGAAGAAGAAGAGGGCAAGAGCGTTCAACAAAGTGCTGCACATCTTGTTGGAAAGAAAGTAAGGCGTCAGCCAAATCATCCAAAGGGCGCCCGCTGTGTGGAAAATGCGCACAGACGATGCACACTGCCTGCCTCCAACCCGGCATGAGGATACAAGCTCGCAAGTGCGAATGCCCAACTGCCACGTAATAAATGTCCCTAATATGGTCAGAATCCAGCAAAAGTCCGCACGCTCTGAAGCATCCAGGTGGTTTCGCCAGCAATGCCTGAATTCCAAATGTCGAATACTCGATGAATTCAAAGCCTGAAGGTTCCAAGTTGATTGCCGTGATTTCCTGTATGGCAAGCAGCATGAAGTCCAAGCAATACGCATCAAGGAAAGTAATGACTTCATCAGCTACTTTTCCTTGAACGTTCCAAGTGCCCAACTGTACAAAGTGAGATGTGGGCGAGTGATTTCCAGACCCACGGGTGGAAACAAAGGGCTCGTGCTGAGTGAGTCACTGCGGGACCAGGTGTTGGTCCCATAGCTTCTTCACCTCCAGGGTATCCAGTTTCAATGCCAGGGCAATGTGGCGGAGGTCACACCAAACGGAGACACCGCTAGAATGATCTTCCACAGGCCAAACAATAAATTCATCCTTGCGTGGTGGAGGAGCCGACACTGGTCCAGGAAAAGCCCCGGAAATGCGAAAGTCACCTAAGTAGGTTCGAGCCGCAAGCCACTGATCAATTTCGAACTGTTCTCGCTGAATCTTCAAAGTGTGTTGCAGGAAGCCTCCAGTGATGGCAACTGCTTTGCTGGTGGCCCTTTGGGCCGGTGACCGGTCCTGATTAACCCAAATAGGCTTTGTGCATTCCCGCGGGGTCCACCTCTGTTCCCTGAGTTTGGAGATGACAGTCTGTTGCAACTCCCTCTTTGCGAAGGGCTCGTCACTGCTAAACTGCAAACTAATCTTGGCGCACCTTGGCCTTTTGCCAAACATCTGGACCTCACGGATCTGACTAGTCACGCCCGCTGCCTCGAACAATTTGGAAAGGTTTGCCTCAATGTAGTCCTTTCTCTCACCGTCTCGCCAACCTCCTACAATAACAAGATAGGAAGGAGGCACATTGGGGCTGGCCATGCCGGTAGGTGATCCACCATAAGCTGACTTGGGACTAGCACCCGGGCTACGCTCCTTTTGCAAATCGGTGAGTTGAGCCTGAAGCTGGTCAAGTCGGAGCCTGAGCTTCTCATCTTTCTCCTTCATAGTGGCCACATGCGAGGCAAATCTTGTGTCCATACTCTTCAGAGAAACCTCATTGTGATCTGCTTTGGCACTTACCTGCTGCAGTTTTTCCCTGAGAGGGTCTATGGAGGACGAAACTGCGGCACTAACACAACTCTGGATCTTCTCCCAAAATTCCCCCGCAAGCGTAGCAATTTCCTTTGGAATGCTGTCTGCTTGCTCCGTACGGAGTCTTTTAGGGCTTCCCTCTTCGTTCACTTCTGGGATAGCCAACTGCATGGCCTGATCCGAAACCCCCGCCATTACGGCCAAGGGAGGCTATTCAATACACCTGAAACAGGGAGTTTTGAACCCCAATGGCTGTAGCCATTTGTTGGGTGTTGTTTGTTGGTTATCAGTTGTGAGTTGCTGGTTGTTGGTTATTGGTTGTTAGTTTTTGGTTGTCGGTTGTTGGGTGTTGGTTATTGTCTATTTGTTGTTGTTGTTGTTGTTGTTGTTGTTGTTGGTCGTTTATGATTAGTTGTTGGGTGTTGGTTGTTGGTTGTTAGTTGTTGGGTGTTGTTTGTTACTTGGTTCTCGGTTGTTAGTTGTTGGTTATTGGTTGTTGGTTATCGGTGGTTGGTTGTTGATTATTTGTTGTTGGTTGTTGGGTATTGCTTCTTCGTTGTCACAGCTGCTGGTTGTTAGTTGTTCGTTGTTGGTTATCGGTTGTTAGTTTCTGGTTATTGGTTGTTGGTTCTTGGTGGCCGTTTGTTTGTTGTTGATTATTCGCTATTGGTTATTGGTTGTTGGTTGTTGGATGTTGGTTGTTGGTTCTTGGATGTTGGTTGTTGGTTATTGGTTATTCCTTATTGGTTGTTGGGTAATGTAGGGCCGTGTATTGGGCGCAAAGGATCTGCTGGCAAGCAATCGTTGACAAGAAACAGGGAGGCAGGCTCTCGCAAGAAAACAGAGCACATATCCAAAGATATAGTGACTCCAATGACACCATGTATATCCAGCAGTACGTTAATGTATTCAGTCTTTAGTTTCTAGTTATGCCTACTTTAAAAGGAATCAAAAAACACGTGCCGAGGCAACAAATTTTTCCGAAAATTCTTTAACTTTGGCATGGACCAAAACGGAAGAGGTCCGATATTGTCCAAAAATTCTTGGATTTTGGACAATGTCCTAAACCCAACAATTTTTCAAACATTTCGTCCTTGGAGACCCAAATTTTCCAAAAATTCCTTAGAAATCAAGCATTTTCGAACCGTCCAACGCTCCCAGGGTACAGGAGAAGTAACCTCCGAGAAAGGCAACAAAGAGTAACGAAGAAAGAAGTCCTCTTCGTCCAAAACGGCAATTTTTTTTTTAAATTTCGGGGTAGTTACCCCGCAATTTTCTGAAAATTTGGTCGTTTTGGACAATGTCCAAAATCAAAGAATTTTTGGAAAATTTCGGACTTTGGAGTACGTTGGACCCGCATCCTGAGCAAATTCGAATTTAGGCGGTGCCGTTTATTTAATAAATAAAATCAAACTATAAATCATTTTTAATTTTTGATTTAACATTGATTAAATTCTATAAATCTTTTTAAAAAAACTACAATTACTAATTAATTTTTAAAAAGTTAAAAAATATAAACATTTTCAAAACACATAATATATTCAAATATGTTCAACATTATATAACTGTTAAATTTATCTATCTATATTCTTAAAATATATAAATCTATTTATTCTTAAGATAATATTAGCATATATTTCTAATAAAATATTGATATTTTTAATATTTATTGTTCATTTTTGAAACATATTTTAATCAAAATATTCTAATTCTCATCTAGATTTAAAATCTATATTTATCTTATTTTTCTAAATCCGAAATATTGAAATTCTGAATAGATCTGAATTTAATGAAACCCAACCATTTTAAGAAAAACTACTAAATTCGATACATATATATATATATATTTTCTTTTTTAACTTTTTTGATAATAGATATTAATCTAATATTTAGAAACATATATCAATTAGATATTTCTTTCAGACTTAAACTCGAGAGAACCGGTTGTTTATAATAGCGGGTAAAAAGTAGTTGTTAGGTATTTATTATTGATTATTAGTTGTCCGTTATTTGTTTCTAACAATTTGTTTTTAATTATTAGGTTTTGTTATTGATTATTGGTTGTTTATCATTGGTTGCTAGTTATTAAATATTTGGTACTATTAATTAGATATTTGGTATTGGTTGTTAATTATTAGGTATGAGTTATTAAATATTATATAGTTATCAGATATTGGTTTTTAAGTATTAGTTTTTAGCTATCGGTTTATAGTTATTAGTTTTTAGGTATTGGTTGTTAGTTATGGGTTATTAGTTGTTGGTTGTTAGTTACTAGTTTTTAGTGGTCGGCTGTTGGTTGTGGGTTATTTGTTTCTATTTATTGGTTCTTGGTTGTTGATTTCTAGTTGTTGGGTGTTAGTTATCGGTTGTTGGTTGTTGGTTATTCGTTGTTTGTCAACAGCAGCAGCAGCAGCAGCAGCAGCAGCAGCCGCAACACCAACAAAAAAGAAACAAGTGAGGGACACGGTCGAACAGCACGGATGGAAGTAGGAGACAAATGGAAGACAAGTGAGAGAAAAGGAGATGAGTGAGAGAAAAGGACACATGATGGTGGAGCAGCATGGTTTTCAATGGGAGGCAAATTGGAGACAAGTGGAGTACAAAGAGGAATGACGATGAAACAACATGGCTTTAAGTGGGATACAAATGGGAGACAAGAACAAAGGATGGTGGAGCAGCATGGCGTGAAGAGGGACAAGTGGGAGACCGGAAGAAATCTCGGATGAAATTATGATGGAACAAGAGCCGTTATTGCAGGAATTGCGAACTCCATTCAGCTGAGAGCTGTTTGGGGGAAACTGTTGGAAGTGCTCTTTGCCCAGGATCTGCTCTGCTTGAAAGTCACGCTGCCTTTCCTTCACATTGTCCTCCTCCACGGGCAGCAAATCTCGAATGCCATGGCCATGAATCTGGCAAAGTACGAACAAATGAAGAGAAAAAGAAGAAAGAAAATACATTGAGCCAAACCAGCTCTGGGCGCGTCCACACGTGCTTTGGATAGCAAGTGCCATCAAGTCACATGGCTCCTCAGAGTTCATGCGATGAACTTACACTGCACCTACACTGCGCCATTCTCTCTCCGTCTGTTGGGCATGGCGGTCCGACTGCAACTACTTGCTCCTAGTCACTTCTCCGTGGGGCAGTCACAAAAAGCATCTGCTGGCAAAAAAGGATTGAAACCAATCTTAATGTGTCAGGCTTGCGTGTTGCCAAGCTTGTTTCTGCAGCTCGTGTACATCAATGCTAGTTCAGCTATCGTTGTAATTGCTTTTCGTTCATGGTTTCGCATTCTTTGCAGGGATTCCCGTACAATATTTCCGTTATACGGCCGGTGCAAGTTGCAACTTACCTTCATTTCACGCTGCATGTCGATGAAATTTTCTGGGGTCAGCTCAAATCGGCCCATTTTTTTCTGCGAAAACTCTTATTCATCTCGTGCCAAGAGCCTGGCAAGAAAGCATGTCAATGTGAACAAATTTGCTCTTGGAACTTTAAGGAGCACAGGCCACTGAGATCACTGGTGTCACTTGCCCTGAGGGAACCACCAGTCCACTGCATCATCTGCAGTGCTGCAATGCACCAAAGCCTGCCAGGGCACCCTGATTGGTTGACCCCGTTCTATTGTTTGCATTTGTTGATTTTTTCTGTTCAAATATTGAACAGGAAAAACGATAACTGCAATGTTGAACCTCCTAACTAAACCTCTTGCTTCCTCTCCTTGAATTATTCTAATCTCCAAACCTGGAGCCTCCAACAAGAAACATCATAAAACAGACCTCCTCTATCAAACCTCCTTTGTCTCTTACTATTCAAGTATCGATTCCGAAACTCGTAATTGAAGACTAAGGACATGCAGACATTTCTGGATTGGGCCTCCTTTGTATTCCTTTGTCTCTAAACCCAAACTCACCCTGGTTGGTGGTTGAACCCCTATGAAAAAGGATTAGTCCACCAACCACTCCTTTGTAACTACTCAGGAGTGTCCCTGAAACCACCAACCAGTAGTTGTTTAACCACTATTCTTGTTTTTTTTCCATCGCCTTCTCAGGGAGTTCAGCAGGGCTAAAGGCGAGACATGTCAAGAATAGTTATCATTCCCTTTTATTAACCACTCTTAATGGTTAGAAATGCCTATTAAAGCCCTATCTAAAATGTCACTGAAACCACCAAGCAGTAGTTGTTCAACCAGTATTCTTAGTTACTCTCCTCGATGATTATATAATGAACCATTTTTAATGGCCTCGTTGAAACCTCCTGTTTCTCATGGTTCCTCCTCTTCATCTCCCCTTTCATCTCTGCTTGCATCAGCACTGCCGCCTCGCGGATGGCCGCTTCTGCGAAACCCATATTGCCCAGTTCAGTGGCCAAGTGCGCCTCAGCATCGCCAAGATGCCGGGTGCTTCAGCAAGATACAAAAAATTGAAGCCACGAATTCGAATGTTTATGGGTATGTAGTAAATATACATATGCAAACATAGTTGGGATTGAATACCCATCAATACCAAATCCCTGGTGCAGTCCTCGTTTTGAAAACAATCTGTCCACAGTCTAAACTGGACACCAAAAAAAAATCTTTTCCACTGCCACCATTGATATACTTTCTTCCATTTGGTGGACGGGCACTGCTGGTAGCTCCAACAGGTTCCCCCTTTAACGGGCCATAAGGATGGCCATGGCTCCTGGCCTAGCTCCCTCGCAACCACCAGCTGTCCCCCAGAACGGCCTTCGGATCAGGCTCCGGTTTGGGCGGAGGCGCTCCTTGCAGCAACATTTGACCGCCGCCGTCGTGAGTTGCACAGCTCCCCGCCTGCAGGTTCTGCACCAAAGGCGTCAGATGTTGTGGTTGACCTCAGGGCTGCCAGTGTGACACATCGACATAAAATTGATCAAACACCAACATTGTCCCAAGGCAATGAAGACATATTTGTGACGTCACATCCCTGTAGTGAGTGCCACACTTGGAACAGTGGCTGTGACCAAAATGAGAAGATGCACGAGAAAATGCCCAATTCCTCAAAGACAACATCCCCATCTTCTCTTTATCATCAATGAGTTGCTTGAGGTCGCCAATGCTGATGCAGGTTCGAAAAAAAATCATTCACCTCTGCCTCTGTGATGATTGGAGCTGATGATGGACCCCCACAGTGGCGACAAACTCAAACCAAAAGTGGATCACAAATCTGATGATAAAAACTGTGCCGGTCGAGATGACAGTGACAATGGCAGTGACAGAGAAAACAATTTTGATGGGCAATTACCATGGTGAGGATGAAAAGGATGATCCGTTCTATGCCCAATGATTTGTCTGCCGATTCTGAAGATGACCACGGCAAAGGTCATGACTATGATTGCCATAATGATGACAACAATGATGACGATGACGATGACGATGACGATGACGATGACGATGCCGATGACGATGACGATGATGATGATGATGATGATGATGATGATGATGATGTTAATGATGTTGAAGATGAAAATGATGCTGGTGATGGTAGTCGTGATGGTAGTGGTGATGGAGATGATAGTGATGATGATGATGATGATGATGATGATGATGATGGTGATGATCTGATAATGGTAGTAGTTAGTAGTCACAATGACGACGACTGGTTTTGCTTGTCATCCTCCACTCTTTGTGGAAGATCCACCTGAAGCAACAGCCACGACAAACACCAGTTCCACCATAAATATTCCGCAATTTACCTCCAAATTTCCCTCCAAATACCGAGTTGATGGATCCACCATGATCCAATCATCAACCACTGCCATTGCTGGGTGCTGGCTTCGGTGCCTACAGGGGGTGTATGCCTCCCAATCCTCCAGCAGGTCATGGTAACCCCAGGTCCACCGGCAGCAATGCGGAAGCCAAACTCCTAGGTCGACTTGCAGAACTTGCCTGGCAGATCAGCATGGAATCCAAAGATGGGCAGCTATCAATCCGTCAGTAAGCGACGTAATCAGTTATATAATATTGATAGATTTGTTAGTACTTAATAGCCACTCATAGATTGATATAGTCACTAGTATTCACTTCAATATCCATTAGCTATTGATAGATGTTACTGCAGTACTGATAGCTGATATTAGGTAGATTCATTAGATTTAGCTGTTTGTATTCAACACATGAAATCATATTAGAAGGGCATTTAGCTAAATCTAATGGAGGGCAATAGCTAAATGTTTGGCTATTCAAGAATCTATCATGTCAGTAACCGATAGCTGATAGCTATCACTATATAGTAAATGTCTTAGTATTGATTGATTGATTGATTGATCGATTGATGGCTATCAGTACTCAATTAGTAGCTTTCTTCTCAGTCAATCTACCAAATCACAGTAGTAGGACAATTATCTTATTAACAATTGATTAATTGTGATGCTGTATAATTATCAATTTGTCAATTGCCAAAAAATAACGTCAATGGTTAATAACAATAGTGGATCATATCAACTAGTGCTGATTGTTCATCAAAACAACAGATCTTTTAGTAATTCGCGAGGGGGGCAAAAGTGAATGTCTGGCTCGAGCGTACCACCTTTTGCATCCAAGACCCAACAATGCTTAATGGTAAATCATTGAAGGTGAATGGCTGATCATTAAGAGCCACGGGTTGATGGTTAACAATCAATAGTGACTAGTTGGTGGCAAATGATTGATAGTCAATTCATTAGTACTGGTACAAGAGCGACTAATTAACGGTCACTCTTAATGGTAGCTAGTGGTTGGTAGTGAGTAAGTAATGGTAAATGGCTGCGTTACTGATTGACCCATGGTCATTGGCGATCAAAAAATAAGCACAAATGGTCAATGGTCTACTGTTGCTCGGTTTAGTATTCAATCGCAAAAGCTATCAATTATCATTGCACCGGTGGAAATGCTTGAGAAAAAAACGCAACTGTTGCTAGACTCTTTTGAGTAACTTCCAAGGCCAATAGGGACAAAAAAACATATGCTAGGAGAGTCTGCACCATGGGGGATGTGTCCAACGATGGAAATGAAGAACTTCTTGGGGGATGGGCTTTGTTGAGGCCAGCAGCAGCAACTCTAGACATCTGCTCCGGTGAAAGAAATGCAAACTGCGTGGCAGGGGCACCTCCCAGGAAGCAAAAAAGAGTATACACACATTGAGGATGAGCAACAAAAACTTGAACAATGCACTGATGCATAGCATTTGTCATTGGTATTGGAACTAAGTTGGCCTACTTGCATGAAATTTGCGAGGGCCTCTCGCAATCTGCTTGCTATATCTCAAGCAGTTTAGTTTAGTCTCAAACTTTCTGCGCGTGGCAAGTCCGACATTTCGGACATAAGGGCTCTGGTTGGTGGCAGAACCCCTATGAAAAATATTAGTCAACCATTATCAGGGAAAGATGTCAATTAAGCCACCAACCAGAAGTTGTTTAATCACTATTCTTGGTTATCACTCCCTCTTATTTGCCATTCTTAATGGCTATAAATCCCCAAGAACCCACCAACCAGGCTTTGGTTGAATGGCTTGGACAAAAGGCTCTAGCCGTCATCTTGGGTGCTCGTCTGGCCTGCGAGGCCTTTGGCTCAGCTTTGGGTACCGAATCTGCAAGTTCCATCCTGGCGCTGATGGGATCACTGCTATGAATGGTGGGTCCTTACGGTCAAAGGTGGTTCACCAGGCACCAGGTGGTCTACGGTGATGGTTTAATGAAGTTTACGAAGTCAAATCTTTTGCCGAGGAGATTCCTATCATCAGGAGCTACCCATCATTTGGAAGGTTTGTTTCGCCAGCTATCTTTGGTACGAGTAGCATTGGTGATGGCTTGCTCGTATGAACCCCCATCCGTTGCCTATGTACGGTGGAGAACTCAGGCAGGCACATTCGATGCAAATGATCGCGAAGTTCTGGAGAAGCTGCATCTTCAGTCATACTCTTCAGCCTAGCAGCGAGGGACCACCAGAGAATCCCATGATGAGCTCACAACATCTGAGGCGACCGCAGATTGCGGAGAGCCACCAATCGTACATCTTCAGCTTCCGCTGCAGGTTCCTGAAAGTTGGCATGACCTAGAAGAAGTTGAAGCAAACCGTTGATGCGTTGACCGTACCCTCCACAAAAGCAAACCAACCATCTGTTGGCGATTCTTGATGATCTCCCAGCAACCAGCTCATCAACGATTAATGGCTAACACTGACCTTTCACTAACCATAATGAACAAGCATTAATCATATTTAACAGCCATCAATTAGTATTAACAACCATGAGTCATGTTAAAAATCATTAGTGACCATTAATAATGATAACCATGAATCTTGTCCCTGTTCAACCACTTCTAACCACCATGGCAGCGCCACCATTCCTCAGGCATCCAAGCCTTGCTTTGGAGTTCCATCGGCTCAGCCCTCACTGGTGGAGCTGACCTGCTTCAATCGGGGTTTGATGTTTGATGATGAGATTGGTCCACTGAAAAACGACAGTAATCGCGGTCAGTGATGGTTTGCAATGGTTGAGCCAGCAGTCTGATGATGGATAGTCATCCTGGCAAATGGTGGATTCAAGAAACTACCACCTTTCTTCATTCCTTCCTTTCTTTCGCTTCTGTGGGGGGGCTTTGCCCGCTGGATCAAAACCAGAACCAGTTATAAACACAAATAGCCTTGGTTTTTCACCAAGTGTGGGTGTATTAGCGCCATGGACCTACCATGAATCAAAATTGCAGTGTGCCATGTTATGAACCGCTTGTATATGCAAGATGCCTACGCCCATATTTCCGCCGCAGCCCCGACGCCTCTCTGGTGGAATCTGCGTCTCCGCATCGAACAGACTGGCAGCAGCCTGTGGCAACGATGGCATCAAGCCGCAGCATAGGTCACGTGGGTTGCATGATTCTGTGATGGGTAACAATGCTGGACTGCATAAATTCATCAAGCAATTCCTGCCGAAAGGATCGCAGTGGCAGGAGCTCAGAGACATGGGAGAACCAAGGGCAACCATGGAGATAGTGATGTTTAAGAGAGCTGTGAATAGGATTATACATGGCACTGAAAACAGTTGCCATTGGATTACAACTGCCCGGGAACACTACTTATGACCATCTCTGGCGAAAGTACCGACTGTTGGTGATGGGGCGTTAAAACAAAGCCCACCAAAAATCCACCGAAACAGGGGAAATCTCAAGAAATCTGAGGGCCGGCATCTTGAATCAACCGAACTGCCTTAACCTTCACACTCACGCTGTGAACCGCACAACGTGCGGGGAAGCCTCTGCAAAGCTCCGGTCTGGGGCAGCAGTTGGAACCGCTGCAGCTGGTGCTGCAGCTGGTGCAGCAGCTGCTGCAGCTGCTTCATTCTCCTCTCGCGGTGTGGTGTGGATCAACGGCACGCCGGGATGGGTCACTAAAAAAGGATCGAAGGGAACACACATGGAAAGAAACATGGCATGCAGCATGGAATGAAACATGGCATGAAACACGCTGGAACCAATAGATGAATTTATGAAAGCCAAGAACTGGTGATGAATGCTGATTAATGGTAACGATATTGCAATTTTGTGATGCAAGTACGGTGGCGTTTGGTCAAAACTATGGTGATGGAAATTCTAGGAGCCCATCCAGGATGGCCCACGAAGAAATCGGATGAAACAGCGTTCGAAAACCTGGATTCACCTGCGAAAACCGAAAACCGACAATCCAGCGGAGAAACAAATATATCAGCATGACGGTACTTTGAAGCAAGTGGTCAACCCTTTCACGTGCATATGCTTGATAATTACAATCATTGAGTGCTAAAGAATGGTAACATGATAGCTGAATTGGTCGCTAAGCAATGGTTTGTAGTTTAGCCTTCACCCCATGCCACCAGGCAATGCTAATCTTAATGTGCAACAAGAGGCTCTCTCCGTTGATCGTCAATGTGGGCTTGTTCGTTGAGCGCAGGGTTTGAAACCGTACATTGTTTGTCGATGGGACATACTGCGCAATACATGTTCAATGTTCTAAAACTTGTTAACACACCAAAATGGTATGGGTGGCAAGCAAGGAACCTATTCACAGTAAAATGTGGAAGGTTCACAAATGAAACCTTATTGATGGCTTCTGTGGACGAACCAGGCTTGTCAATAATCTAGGTTTGTACATACATATATAAATATTTGTATTGATATCAATAAAGATATATAAATTTAAAAAAAGATGAATAAATAACTAAAAATAAAAATAAATGAATGAATAAATAAATACATAAAGAAAAAATATATACATGCTGGTGCCTGTAAGCTATAGCCAGGACGGCTAGTAAAGGTTCTTGAGCTATGGGACAGCGACAAAGTACTAAGCTGCCCAAGGGTGCACCGGGCATTTTTCCACAGCGCGTCACAAGCTCTCCGTGCTCGTAGAGCTACCAGAGCCGGGCTCAGTCACAAGTCGATGTTCTGACGGCCTGACTGTGAGAAGCGGTGAAGTGTCGGATCCTAGCAACAGCAATGGTGGCTCTTGGGGTATGGTGAATGGCAGGGAGATAGTAATCAACAAGGATCGGGAATATCATGGTTTATGTAGATGATAATGGTAGATGACTACCTTGTGACAATAGCAACAGGTGTTCTCTTGGTAAAGTTCCGGTAAAGCCAGGAACCGTCGGGATAAAAGAATTTCGATGACAAAGCAGTAGCAATAATGGCAAGGGCATGCACCAACTGGTTAAAGTCACGTATTCATAATGATTGGGGCCCCACATCATTGTTGGCAAAACACAAGTGCAATCAACAATCTGATTGGTCAGCCACTACGGCTAGCAACAAACCAAGCAACCAAGATCAACAACGACCAATGTACCAACCAGAATGAACCAACATGGACACAAAAACCAAAATCAACATCAACAAACCTCAACAAACTAACCAACTAACCAACAATAAGTAACCAAACAACCAACCTCAACCAACCAATCAACCAACCGACCAGAACTAACCTCAAGTAACCTTGGCCAACCTTAACCAACCACCGTCACCAAGCAGTTACAGCTGCGAGCGCCTGGACACCAATTCAGCCAGCAGCTTTCGCACTTCCCGTAGCTCTCCACTGACCTTCCGTGCGGTGGGCATCCAGGTAGCTACTGCATGGCATGATGACTCACAATGGTGATGCGATGGAAGAATTAGTGATGCAACCTTTTATGGCTTCCCATGTGGATGGCTTAGATTCCATGATTCATTCTACAGAATCGATGCTTTTGGATGAAGTCCAGACCCTGTGAGGTGGTGGTTAAATTGGTGACTTGTGGGTTGATATCCTGCTGCTTGGTCTACAGCGCCAGATTGTGGGCGCCTCATCGAGCCGTTGTTCCAAAGCCTGGCAGCGTAGCACGGGTAGGTGGACGATGCATCAAGGTGTGCTGTACCCCAGTGTTGGTGTTGCTACGAATGACCAGATTGGAGAGCCATGTAACAAATACATAGATGACATAGATGTATTTCTGACATTATCAGATCATGGATGTGATCTTCATGGGACTTCGAGGTGTGTACTTCAATGACCCAACGGACGCTGCTCACCGTGAGCGCCTCGACCTTCTTTCCACTGCTGCCAACACGGCGCAAATAGTCCAGGATCTCATCCAGCTTCTCCTGGGTCAAGGTCAAAGCTGGTTCCCCCTGGACGAAGCATCAGCCACTATACGAACCATCGGTTATCACCATTAATAAGTCGCGATCAATCACCATAACTCACGACTAATCACCATCCATCACCACCAATTACCACCAATCATCACTAATCGCCATCAATCTCATGATTCTAGCCATAATCAATCATCATTGGTCGTTCCCAGCATCCGGGCTTTATCACATCAACCATCACCATGGAGATGCCATGTTGCAACTCCTGGGTGTACTCCGCAGGGAAGGGTTCTCTGGCCATGTGTGGCATGTGCCTCAGCGATCAGCACTAGCTGCCCTTGGTTTCATGATGCATTTGGTTGATGAGAGTTCGATGGTGAGATGATGGGGTTGATTGATGGATAATTCATGGATGATAGCTGCATTCTATGAGGTTGATTGAATTTATGGGGTTGATTGAAAAACAAGTTGATGGTATGTTGATGAATGATGGTTGCGAATAGCTGCATTTGAACAATACTTATCTATGGAAGAACGGCTCATGATGATGGTCATGCTTTTGAATCTTATACCATCAATGAAGATTTAATCATAGCATGAATCATTAGGCATCCGCAAATGAACCAACCATGATGGCTAATAATGGCTAGTAGCGGCTAATAATCATGATTATGCCAGGTAATTGATGATAAATACTACTGACCATCATGCAAGAATCATGAACGAGCACAAAAATGATTAGTAACCATTATAATTTGTCAACCTCATTAAACATCATTACTACATATCATTGATAGTTAATAGGCCAAAGAAGCATCACCAGGTAGAAGCGACTATTCCCCCTTATTGAAAAACCATTAAGCCAATATTAACGTAATGTTTCACGGTTAAACAATCCATTGTGAATCAACCTAGTAGAATGACACTCTTCTTGTTAATGACCATTCTCACTGACCATTACTACTCACCATTCTCAATTAACAGTGCTTTAATAGCACTAGCCATCACTCATTACTAATCATGATTTATGAAAACCATTGATCACTATGACTACTCATGAATAGTCATCACTAATAGCCATCGATTCTTCATCAGTCATCGATTATGAATAAGCAACCATTGATGACAACCGAATAAGCAACCATTGATTAGAAACCATGATCAACAACCATCCTCAACCATCAATTTATCGTTAACCATCATGAGTAAGTACCTTGAAAAACTCTTTCATGGCTACTAACCACTGGTAAGCCATGATTCATAACTTATAACCATCAATCTATCATGACTAACCCTCCTTAAACAACTCATTGATGGCCACTAACCCAACTCAAAACTCATCCAGGCTACTAACCGCACAGCACTGCATGGCTCACCCAACAGCACCAGCCGCTTCCCAGCGCTGAGTTCCCCCGGCTGCACCAGGGACTTGGGCGAATCCGGCGGCGTCATGGCGCGCTTGGGCCCCAGGAGGTGCTTGAAAATCATCATCAGCGAGTTCCTCAGACGCCACGGCAACATGTTGCAACGTTGGTGGGTGATGTAACTGGGGAAGGGTGGTGGGGGTTAAGGTTGGTTAAGGGTCGGTTCGGGTTGGCTAAGGCTGGTTGAGGTTAAGTCTGGTTGGTTGAGATTGGTTGAGGTTACATATAGTTCGTTGGGGTGAGCTATGGTTGGTTAGAAGTGCAGCAAACCTTGGTTGGAACCTTGATTGGTCAACAACTTTGAGCTTCAAAAACTTGCCGAGCTCCAACCAATGCTAATTGGTTTTGTTGCTTCAGCTCGGCGACCTTTAGTACGGCTGAAGGCCTCGCAGCATTCTGCTGTCAGGAAGAAAGGAAAGGACGTTTAGGACGAGAGGATATAGTCCATGAAATTACTCGGGAATATAGAATTTCTCCAAATTAGGTAGCGAACAATCATCTGAACATTTTTGGGGATATAGGCTATGAGTGTCGTCAAGGTCAACGGTCCGTTGCGCAACAGTTCTGGACTTGGAAACTATGCACCGCTTTGGAGGTCTAATGGAGGTCCTATGGTTTTCACCTGACCTTTCGATCCCGAGGCGCTAGCAGCATTGGCTCAAACCGAGTCTCCACAGAATAGTCTTGTAGCTCATTGCCAGCATACCTGGTGTCGGTGTATTGTGATCACCGGTTGCAAAGGGTCGAGGCAATTGCAACAGCGATCTTAGGACGCCCGTATGGATTTGGTCGGATGGCCATGGTTCCTCATATTTCTCGGTTTGTACCCTAACTTGGCTTCCCTATTAAGAAATTATCAAAAAACGTTCCTGCGACGGTGGGGGTAGAGTACCATCCATCGCCCCAACTGGCATGTGAAAGCCTGATTGCCATCATGAGAATCTAGAGAGGAGTCTTGCAGTCTTTGGTGGCATGTTGACCTACCATCACCTGCCCATTGATGGTGCTGACCGCTGCCACACAGTTGCTATTTTCTATCGTATTGACCACCCATATCCCTTAGGGTAGGTGCCATACTGCGACACCCACCTCGGTAGAGGCCGCCAATTCCTTCAGACATCACGACTTTGCGCATCACCTGACGGGACCCCAACAGCCGCAGTGTCATCCCACCAAAAAAACAACCAGAAATTGCATGGTGTTGGCATTTTCGCCGTTCTGGTAGGGCCTTCCAATATATTCTTGCGTTTTCGAGAGGTGATCAATTTTTGTTGATGAGATCATCGGTTCGATGTGTCACAAGGTTTCACTTAACCCAAAGAAGTATCAGTTAAAAACGTCAAACAGTTCGCTCCAGCAGGGCATCCCTATGCAAACTCTTACCTCACATTCTCAAGCAGGTGCTATCGCAAAGTGTTCACCCAAACTGCTGGGTCACCTCTGCTACCACCTAATCGTGTACGGATTAGGGCGCCCAACCGTTGTGGTCTTAGATCATGGGTACGGCACGCCTGTGGAAAGGCATTTCCTGCAAATGCTGGCGCCGTCTGCTGAAGCACCTGAAGCTGTGCCGTTCTTGTCAATCATGGTTCAACCATTTTTTCATCGACCAATGTTGTCTGAAGCTGCCATTGAGTTGTCTGTTTTCTCCACTTGCTTTATCCTGTAGCACCCCCAGCTCTGCTTGAGTGGTTTGAATCTGTGGCTTTTGGGGCGTGGGGGGTTGACATAAAGAGGGAAGTGACTAACTGCTATGAATCATTCTTCTTGACCATTGATGATTCATGATGCACCGTCCATTTCTCGACAAGGTAAGCCTACCCAGTCTCATTCGAAAACTAGAATCGATTGCTCTCAACCAGCTGTCGGCCATCTATTATGCTTTGTTACTAATCGTAACACATCTATGTCATCAGTTCATCCTTGGCCATCTCTATGGGTGTTGCTGGCCATGGGTCATCTCTTCCATCAGTTCATCCTAACTGCAGCTTCACCAGGGTTGTTTCACCATTGCTTCATATAACGATTGGTTGACTATCCTTAACCATGAGCCCCCACTTGGACCATCTGCTCCCATCATAGCAACCATTGGGTGGCCATAGCTCCCATAGCTCTCTCGCCATTGCTTAAGCCTTAGTTGATTGTCCATAACCGAGCAACTATCTAACTATCTATTAGCAACTCTTTCCAATAACCCCTGCTAAAGTATATTATAATTATTACAGGGGCAGGACAAAAGATTGGAACAAAATAGGGCCCTGGCTACAGACCCTTCCCCCTAGAATCCTGCAAGTTCAAGATCTCACCTCATGCCTATGAGCTGGGGGCGGAGGAATTACCACCCCGAACTAAATCTATAGTATTATATTTTAGTTCGGGGTGGTAATTCCTCCGCGGCTGTCCTTATTGTGAAAACTGATGAGCACGATTCTTTCAGCTATTGTTTTGAACCAGACAGGTTTGTTCCAAAACTTTCTTCCTCCTGAAGGTGAGGCAAGCTACAAATGATTGAAGGTCCAATTGTGATCCATTGTTCCCAATGCTGAACCTAGCCAGGGACACAGGTGAGGCAAGCTACAAATGATTGAAGGTCCAGTTGTGATCCATGGTTCCCAATGCTGAACCTAGCCAGGGACACAGGTCAGGCAAGCTACAAATGATTGAAGGTCCAGTTATGATCCATTGTTCCCAATGCTGAACCTAGCCAGGGACACAGGGGCAGGACAAAAGATTGGAACAAAATAGGGCCCTGGCTACAGACCCTTCCCCCCTAGAATCCTACAAGTTCAAGATCTCACCTCATGCCTATGAGCTGGGGGCGGAGGAATTACCACCCCGAACTAAATCTATAGTATTATATTTTAGTTCGGGGTGGTAATTCCTCCGCGGCTGTCCTTATTGTGAAAACTGATGAGCACGATTCTTTCAGCTATTGTTTTGAACCAGACAGGTTTGTTCCAAAACTTTCTTCCTCCTGAAGTATGCTTAACCCTTATCCTTGCTAACTCAACTGATGAACTCTTGGTCAACCATTCAACCTTGATCAACCCTACCCCTTGTACAGCAAATGGTCAGTCTCAATCTTATAGTTATTAACCCTTTCCTAGTATAATTCTATTAAACCCATAGTATTCATGCTATGAGATTCTTAGTATTAATCCTATTAACCCTATTAATCCTAGTGTTAATGGTTCCACTGTAGGATCTCCTTCACGCGTCTCTCGCCTTGGTCCGGATCAGTGGATACGTCAGCACCGTGGCCACGATCTTCGCCACGGCGGTGATGCCGCCCACCACCGCGGCGCTGTGGTCGTGCGAGCTCAGGTGATCTTCACCGCAGGACTGGCGCAGCAGGGCGCGGATCCTGGCGCCAGGGGGGGTTGGCTTGGTGAAGGTCACCCCCTAACTGGTCAAACCCGCTAAGTATCGTGTTGGCTGGTGGTGATGCTAACTATCAGTTGATCGCTGAATTGGTTTCGGACTGCCAGCAACTTCTGAACAGTGAACGAGTTGCTACCTAATTGCTTTGTGGCTGCTGCAAAAAGTTGACGGGTTTATCAAGTAACATCACCTAGTCAGCTTACTTGTCAGTGAACTACTAGTTGATCAAGTATCGGAGGCTTGCATGGCTTAAACTCCCTGTGACAAATCACCATATCCGAAAAAATTGGGAGGTGCTTTGGATGGGTCTCCCATTGGTTGATTCATCCACCATGGGGCTCCCCAAACCATCGTTTCTATGGCTTCTAACTTCTAACCCATATTTGACATGGTGGCTTATAGATCCCTTGCTATTGTTCATCTTTAGTGGTTTTCTGGTCAATTAACCATATCCCAAAAATCTTCAATCCTTTCCATCCACTTAAGAAACTATGGAGCACATGGCCGCTATTGCATCATTGGAGCAGCCTTGATGGCACAGCTATCAGTCCTGAGCATCGATGTGATCAACGTGTTCATGATGGCGGGGTTGATGGCCTGCGGTTGCGAAGCCCGAAAGTGAAAGTGGGTCGCAACAACCTGCTGGTGACATTTGTCAATGCTTGTGCTGAGTGAGATTACTGGTTAACAGGTGGGGTTTCATGGCCCGTAAAATCAAATAGTGATAGTGATAGTGTTGATTCCTGGTTGTTTGCGATGGATCGATGGATGAGATTGGTTGATGACCAAGTGTGCGGCGACAACCAGCTGTGGTACATGTCTCCTGAGCCGTACCTTGCGATGATTGTTGTATCACCTCAAGGCTTATTCCAGCCCCACTTGCAGGCTGAGGTCGTGCAAATGCCACTTTCAATTGCTTTCTACTTTCAATGGTTTGCTTTGCTTAGATCCACTTAGTTTGATCTATGCGAAGCTAAGCAAGGGGGGTTCGGTGCTTAGGAGAAAGCTCGCAGTCCCCGCCAGGATCAACGAGACTGCAAGGCCGCGGTAGAAAGCGCCGAGGCCACCGTCCTGAGGCGCCATCCAAAGGATCCAAAGCATCAAATTCAAACATTGCAAAGGGTTGATACTTGGAATATAGATGTTTGAACTCTCCACTTTCATCAAATACGTGGAGTGTTAGATCATCAGATCTATGATTGACTTTTGAATTTGTTCAACTCCAGGACTTAGCCCAGCAGTCCCATGGGGTCCCATAGGGTTTCCCATGGGGTGCCATGGCTTGGAGCAACGGCGGCATTGCTGCCGAGGCACTTGGTACAAGCCTTGCGCGGTGACCCAGAAACCTGGTGGAGTCGCCTGGCGCCAGGGATCCCCACCTGTGAAACCTCCCCTGCAGATGCATTTCTGCCCTACAGGGACCTGTTTGGAAGAGGAGGTTCACATGGGACTTCGGTCACATCCTAGGGTCATCCTAGGGTCATCCTAGGGTATCCTTCATGAAGTGTCAGGGAATCACGAGCATCTTGGGCAACTCCCACAGGGCACCGACATCTGATTCACGCTGGAGACCACTTCGAAAGGAACCTCAGCGTCTCAATGGAGCACTGGCCAGCAACCGCAATGGTTGGGTGGGGTTCCATCAGCCATGGGAAGCTACTTGTAAGGTTTAGGTTTTCAACCATCAAATAGTCATCCATGCTGTTCGGGTTTTCCGTTCGATCATTTCTAGGATTGGAATGCCCAAACACCAGCGTCCTACGCCCCTGGCTCACCAAAACCCGAAAGAAGCGACGATGCTTCTCAACAGAGATGAATTTCAAGAGGACATCCCTGGGTCTGTTGAGCAAGTTGAGTAGCAGTCAAGCTTCCAGTGATGGCATTGACCATCATCAGATCTACCCATGACAACCATCAACCATCATCAACCATCATCAGCCACCAGCAACCATCATCAAATCATCAACCACCACCACCAACAGCCAACAACCAACAAAACCAGCTGCTACTTCTGCTGAATGCTGCCGTGTTGCTGTGCACAGCCAGTTGAGCTGCTTGGAGACCAAGTTCAGCAGCAGTCGCCTCATTGGAGCTGTAGCGGAAGTGTCTTCGAACCTTGGACGCTGACAGTGGCAGCCCCGGCTGAGGCCCTTACGGATGACGAGGCCATACTACGAGTAACCATGCTGAATCACTGGTTTGCACTGGTGATGGCTGATGATTAATCATTGAATTTTCGATTGGTTGATGAAGCATGAGTCACTAATCAACTAAACACTGGTTAAGAAGCATTGAAAACCATGAATCATCAAGCATTTCTAGGTTGATCCCTATCAATTTGTTATTGATTGCTGGTTCATGATGTGCCAAGCGTCTCCGTGAAGACTCGAAACAACGTGCCGTGGAAGACCCAGTAGTTGAGGCTGTGGATGAGCTCCTTGATGAGCGCAGCACCAATGCCACGGTAGAGCCCCTGAAGCGGCGCTGATGTCAAGGCTTACCATGGAGAATATCTAGGCTCAGTAGGGAAGGAATCATGGCTCAACATGAAGGAAATTCTCAGCTTTGAACAATTTCAATGCCGTAACATGTTGGCCAAAAAATGCTACAATGTAAAAAAAATTGGTCACGCAAAGTGCAGCCGCACCTTAATGCCGACCTTGGTGAGGCAACTTCGAAACTCTCAGAGTCAGATGAAAATGACTCATCACCCTGGGCGCTCGGACACTGCTTAGCACAGAGACCAAGGTCAGCAGAAAACCTGGCAGAGAAAACACCGCGGCCTGCCTGCTTGTTGCGCTCAAATGGTCGGGGAGCAGCAGGTAAGACTGGGAAGAAGAACAACTTGACTGTTACATCATTAGTCTGCAAGACTAGTAGCGTGTTGACTAACAATAACCGAAAACATACCATTGACGACGATAGTAGCACAACTTGAACCTGACTACAGCTAGTAGCACCATTTTCCAAGACCCAACTCGCTCAGCTGTACTCGCTGGAAAAACATGGTCCACCGTGACGACTGAAGACGTTTGAATGACCAGCGAGGGCACACCGTCAGCACAAACCAAGCGCCTCTTCGGTCTGTTGCATGTGCAGTTTGAACCTGTCCACGGCGCCAGGTCAATCTTTGGGGTGCCATGGGGTGGTGCCCAGGTGCTGTCATTCAAAAGATGTTTTCTTTCATTTCTGCACGTCTTGTCCTTGTTCCGTTCGCACAACACCAAGCAGTAGATCTAAACATCACATATTTTCGCAAGCCTATCCCATTGATTCCATACTCGGTGGTAGTGTCGTTGCCATTGTTGGCATGTTCTGCTCTTTATGCACTCTATCCCATTCACCACCAGTGATTCCATACTTGAAAGCTTACGCTGGAATAAGCAACTTCTCTGTCTGCCCAAACTCAACTTTCGGGTGCAGCAAAAGCTTGCGTCGCACAACATGGTTGAACCATGTGAAGTGTGGCGTCTGGGGTGTTTTAATTTTGGAAAATCTGAACTTTACAATTTCTTCTTCGCCTTGAGACACAATTGGTGGTTTTTCAAGGCAGAAAAGTGCCCCGAAAGCATCAAACTGTCACCAGAAACTTACCACTGTTGGGGGTTCACCATTTTAAGAAACCACCAGGTAACCCAACGATTTGCAATTTGGACACTGTGAGTCATCACATGTCATTATCATTGCCAAGCCTCAACACTGACCCTTGCCGGCGGGAGCCCATGCCTTCAACTTGATAGTATCCACTGGAAACAGCACTGCCTGAGCCCACTGGTGGCCATAACTTATGCTTGGGGAATCATGGTGGGATGTCACCATGGTGAAAGCCAAGCAAAAACATCACATGGCTAACAACAATCAAGCTGGCGGATCAACCAAGGATCCTTGCTTTCACTGGCCTGCGCAATGGATCGAATTTCCAGTTCAAGTAAATTAAAGCATAGTTGTGGCACCTCTGTGGTCCACGCGATCATGCGCAGGTAAATCATCATCTATTGACAGGTCAAACACATTGAATCTTCCATGCTAACTCCGCTAAATGGGCGTTCCTCAAAATAAGATAAATAAGGGAAAAGAAAAATGGTTGGTGTATAACGACAAATTCCTAAACATTTGATGATTTGAAGGACCCCCTATGACTTGAGAAACCACCCAATGGACTCCTAAACAGGTACCCTCTGCTACACTAACCCGGCAATGGACAATCCAGCATAGTAATAGGTGATTTCCCAGGGTTCCCCTACATTTTCCCTGTCAAATATGAGGGGAGGTCCAGTAGCATCTTTGGGCTCCCACTGCGCGGTTCCGCGGTTCGGCGCAGCCCCGCCTCCGCTAGAACTGAGCCCAATGTGCCGCTGAGAGCGTTGGCGAGGACGGAGGGCTTCCGCTGCCTGGGCGGGGTGACAACCTGCTGGGTTGCTGTGAATGATGGCAACCTGAGGGAAGCAACCTGAGGGAACATGAATAAGGAGCATATCCATTTTCAATGAATGCATAATAGATACAACATGAAAATGCAAGATTAAGATTCATTCATCAACCAAGACAGCAGTTACTTCATAGAACCCCAATGGATCAGAATGGGATCCACTCGGCACCTGGGCTCGATGATGAACATCTCATTTTGACTCGTCTGAACCTGGCACTGCGCTGCACCAAGGAGGTGACACGGCACTCTCTGCATTCTCTGCACCTTCACGTGCCCATTGGAGCACATAAGTTCCGGGAACGGACGTGGAGCCATCCCATTGCGCCCGTCAACGTGTCTCTAAGGTGTCTCTAAGGTGTCTCTGTTGAGCGGTTGAAGCGTGTTCTTCAAGAGTTGTGACGTCGATGTGATGAGGCCGTGTCGGCACACCTTGTGATGATTCCTAGGGGTGATGGTAATGCAAACGTCAGGCAAGCAGGGTCTCGTCAAGCTGCTTACCAATCCTTGGGCTACTCATGTTGAACAGCAAACAGCTGAAGAAAAGGCACTTGCTGCTCCAAATAGTTTTTGTGGTGGCGGATGGCGACATGTTGATGCAATGACAGTCCAAGGTTGGCTCAGTCTCATGTTGAAACTACATGACAGGTCTAGCAAGATTTCCATGTGACCCAAGCATTTAAGAAGTAGATCAAGGAGCCCTGACAAAACATCAGAACCAGGTTCGACATGAACGGGTCCTCATCTCTCCATGGATGCCTTGGGGGAGCGCAAAGGCAGCTGATCCTCTAGTCTTTCATGGTGATGAGAAGCAAAAAACACAGTAAACCTATCCGGGCCCGAGCTCGAACTCCAAGAAATGAGCCGGATTCTTCCGATAGCACCTGCAACAGCTGACATCACATCGCACCTGGCCCTTTCACGAAGGTTCTCAAATATTGCACCCAAAACACCTAAAAAAACGATGCCATTTTGACTCCTGAAGTGGTGATCTCAAGTGGACAATCTGAATACGTCCATAAAGAAAGCGCATCGTCAAGGCGAGTTGGATCATCTTGGGGACAGGGGCAGCCTCACAACTGGCACCTGCGGCCCCAGGGGCATTCAGTCTTTTTTCCAGCGGCCTGAAGTCGGCACTGAAAACATTTGAAACACAACGGGAAGGCGATCGTTTTGACTCGCTTCTGTGGCCAATGTAGATGAAAATCATCACGCAATACCAGGCTCGCTGAAAAAAAACATGGACAAACCAAGCCGCGCAGGCTGGAGGCGCATTGAACCCTGGGGCCGTGGCTGTTTGCAGAGTCTCTGCGATGTCAGAGGCCAAGCGTGGTTTCTTCCTGAGTGGCAGGGGTCCGATGCAATATGGAGCCCTGCCAGTCGATCGCTTTACCAGTTGTCAGCATCGGGTAGTGACCGCTGGTTGCAGTTAGTCAATGCGGGCTGGCAGCCGGTACATCACATTTGTCCATACGTGTTGTTCCTATAGGTAATAGGTAAAGAAATCACTATCAATGAGCACATACCGCTACTACTCCTGCTGCTGCTACTACTACTACTACTACGACCACCACCACCACCACCCCCACCACCACCACCACCACCCCCACCACCACCACCACCACCCCCACCACCACCACCACCACCCCTATGATTGACTATTGGGATTTAATGGTCGTTGACGGTAGATATATTCAACCATAGGTCAGCATCATCGGTAGTTCATCCCAATTGGTGCTTCTATACCCACGTCTGCAATGCTATCATGCTGCCGTTCCTCTTTGGGACCGAAGGTCATCAGTGAGAGTTGATAGCAAATGATGGTTGGATGGGTAGTTGTGTGACTCCAACAGTTAGTTAACTACCCATCCAGCAGTTAACTACCCATCCAATAATAGTTACTGGCTAACTGATTAACATTTACCAGCCAAGTGAGTCCTCAAGGAAGAATGACCACGATTTTTCGGCATTTTGCGTTGAGCATCTCTGGCGGTGGCACTGGTGGCATCATGTCCTCGAAGCCAAAATCATCCAAATCCTGCTGTGCGGCACTGTGATAGGATGGCAGCGGGAGTAGCAACGAGGGGCCCGCAGCTGTTGCCTCAGTTGGTTTCATAAATTGGATTAACAGCCGGTCAACTACCAGTTATGGAGATAATGATAATCAAATGGTTCACTAGCCAACTGGGAACTAGGCCACCTTGCAGGCATCAAGTTCTGGCTGATGTTTTTTTCTTCTTTTTTTGTTGGGTGGAAGCTATGCTATCAACCCATGCAAAATCATGCAACTTTGGCAACAACTCATCAATCTTTTTGAAATTTCGGAGGGTATCTAGGCGACAACTGTTGGATTTGCTGGGAGGGATCAAAAGCTTTGCCATTTCTTGGCGTGATGGCTTGTGAGTGTATCCTGGTGTATTGCTTGTTTTTGTCTTGTGAGTGTATCCTCATGTATTCCTTGTTATTGTCTATTTTTCATGTCCATTGGCCATGTTCAACGGATTATCAGTCACCACAATCAACAACTTCATTTCCATCATCAGGAACTCATGAAGGCATCGCCATCGTCATTGAACCAGCTGATGAATCCTGGATAACTAGCATAATTGGCCCACTATTGGTCACTAATGGTCATCAACCCATTGTCAACAATGACAACCACTACCAATCAGTAGTTACTCAGACATTGTTAGCCAACACTATTAACTTTTATCAGCCACTATTGGCAATCATTAGCCAACAACCATTCATCAACAAAATAGACCTCGACTAACTATGCGACATCAACAATATCAACAATTCGTGATCATTTATTTCAAAGCAGTGGCTAGTGAAACTTGACTGAGCTCGACCAACCTTTGCCACCAGCAAAATAAATAGGGTAATATTGGTTGGAGATGGGACCCATGCCACTAAGAATGACCACTGCTTACCAGTGGTCCACCATCAATGAACCATCATCTCACCAACCCATAACCCATTGATCCGCAACATTGTTGGCCAACAACCAAACATCGATGAAGCATTTCCCACCCTCAACCACCATAAACGGTGAATTAAGCAAGGCCTATGAAGGTTCCGTTAACCCTGCGATTACTCATCACAATGGTTGACCAAACGAACCATTTAGGTGAAATCATCATGTCTAAGTTGATGAACAAATTACTTATGTTCAACTTACTCACTAATTATCGTTTATCAATCATCATTGAAAAGAATTAGCACTGCTGACTATCCAAATCATAAATCATCTTGATGTTAAGCATCAAAATCCATGGTCATCAACCAACTAGTTGACCATTCATCAACCGTTCGTTCACCATGCTTTATCAACTACCTTGCCTACCCATGAGTTAACCACATGGTTGGTGGGTTGTCCTGTGCCCCCTTGGTTAACCATCTAAGTTGACCATGCACCACCACCTTAACGACACCTTTAGCGGGTCCCTGCCCTCCTCCTCTGCAGTTCCCCGCTGCATGGCGTCCATGACCGACAAGGCACCTGAGCACGGCCAAGGGTTGATTCCAATGGTTGATGATTCCTGTGATCATTCCCATGGCTATTTTTCATGGCTAAGGGATAACAACCAACAGTAGGTGATGGATGATGATGATGATGATGATGATGATGATGATGATGATGATGATGATGATGATGGTACATTCTTTTTTATCGATGGAAACTGAGGGTGAATGTTGCTCATTTCTGGTTGTCTGATCTTCATTGATGGTTGACTAGCGGCTGTTGTTGGTCAACTAGTGGTTGATTGATTTTTTATGCGACGGTATCTAATGGCAACTGCTGGTGGTGTTTACTAATCACTGGCTAACTGATGCTTCACTGGCGGCCAATGATGATGGTGAGCTGATGGTGAACGATGGTGAATGTTGATTGATGATGGTGAGTCATGCCTGTTATTGGCTGCATGATGGTGAAGAATGACAACGCTGGTTCGTGATGAGTAATGACTAACGATGATTGTGATGAAAGGACTAGGGGCAAATCACAAATAATAGTAGGAATATCTGATTGACTAGAACTTGTTCATCATGGTTGATGCTGGTTAGTTGATGAACAAACAGTGGATAATGGTGGTTCACTTGGTGACTCATAATGGTGAACAGGGGTGGGTCACGCTGAGTCAAAATGCTGAATTGTGCTTGATGATGATTACCAAAGCTTGATCATTGTGGTGGGTAATCTTCAATGTTTGTTATTGGTAAATGCTAGCTAATCATGGACGGTGGGTTAATAAGGCTTTATGCTGATGATTGATGGTTGATGCATGTATGGATGATGATTAGGGATACTGGTTCACTATGGTTGCTGATGGTTCGTTATTCTCGCAACATTGGTTTATCATGCTTGATTAGTAATGATTCTTACTAATGGTTGATGATTGCTGCTTAATGACAGTTCCTGTTTGTTCACGTGGATTGATGCTAGTTAATACCAAAGAGTTTGTAAACAATGGGCCCTTAGTCTTGGTGGCAAGGGATCATGATTCACTTGATGGCTCATCCTGGTTGGTTGAGGTTGATCCAAAAGGCTGATGATGATGGCTCTCTCTCATGTTGTTTACTGGTGATTGCTTGCTCTGCTAAGCGCTGGCTGACAGCTGTGGCAGCAGTCATGGCCCAAGGGCCTCATTCGTTGCTGATTCGCGGCGTCTATGGGTTCTGTTCATCTGCTCCAGGGCTTTTGTTTGAGGTCCGCACCACGAACCCCTTTCCATTTCCACTTGTTTAAGTGGATCCAACCATTCTCTTGCTTGAAAGAAGTGGAACAAAATGATTCCGTCATGATCTATGATCGATTGTTTGGACCATAGTTTTTGTTCAACCATTATTGACCGCTACCACTCACGATCCAACCAATTGCTGCCACTCAGATTCCTGGCACTTTGTTGTATCAGGATTGCTATCAGCCATTCCAGCGCCACGAGCAATGTCACGTCTTCGTTAAGTCCAGAACGCTTCAGGGCCGGAGCACTTGCGCCTACCAGGGCATGGTCACGACGCATCCAACAGCTGCACCGGCTGTTGTAAAGCTTCACTCTATCCATCAACCAGGATTCACCACTGTTTGTTCGGGATCCTTTTTTTTGTGCGGAAATCATAGCCGTTCGAAACCATTACAATAATTGGCAATTCTTTGGTGGTTGATATTGAATGTGATTCACGCAAATACCAAAAACAGATACCCATTGTGAGTATTTCACAATGATGAACTTTTTCTGACCACTAGTAACCTGTTGCCATATTAGCGCCCATTGCCTACCAATAGCATCAACCACCAACCCTCACTATCAATGGCAATTTAGTAGCTCTCTGGCGATTGCCTGGCGCTTGATCAAACTGCACCCAAGAGCCGGGTCAAAACCATGAGTCTGACAGATATTGCCTACACGTCCGGCACGGCTCTAGTTCGCGGTTCTACAAAAGTGATGACTAGCGGCTCGCACCAAAAAGATCAAACAGTCTTTATTGGTATTGGTCAAAATCATGATTCACTTTGACTGCGGCTGTCAATTGTGATGGTCATTAGCTAACAACCTGTTAGAACGTGAGGGATGCTCAATCGACACGTGTTGATGACATATTCTCAAAACTAGGTCGGTGAACACCTTGTTTTACCTGGAGTTTGGTTCCTTTCTTGGCATCCAAGGTACGACTAATCTGGGTGGGATCAAACAGCGATTTGAGTAGTACTTGAAACTCAACGAGTGCTGAAATCAAATTTCGTCAATCTCAAATCCGGACCATATGCAAACGCAGCCGGAATCGCATGCGTTTTGGAAAGGGGGCCAATAAAAAAATGAAACACAAACCAAAGAAACAAACGACAATTTTTTTTGCTGGGGCTCAGATCAATTTAGCACAGATTTCCACCACTTATGCTTAAATCAGCTTAGTTTTGTGCATGCACCGCACGTTTCCCGAAAATTTCCAACACCATATTGGCCCTTATGGACCAACTCCCTGCACCCCTAGTGCCTGCAGGTGCTGAGCTAGAAGCTGAAACTGCAGCACTTGGCGCCTGGTGGAACCATGAAGCTTAGATCCAGAAATTCTTGGAATCCGACCCTCCGAAAAACTCCAGACTTCATAGGACTTCGAACTTACAACAAGACATCACGACTGGCTTAAGACATCGTATGACGTCTTATGACTTTCATCAACTGGTCGCACGTAAGATTCCCACGAGTCAAACAGACAGGATGATGCAACACGACAAAATCAGCTCCAAAATAGGCCCCTGGCATCATCGAACAGGATGGAATGGGTCCTCTGCGATGGCAAGGGGCGTTCTCTCTCAAAAGCAAACAACTCAATGAGGTCGAGTTGCAAGTGACTTGGAAACCACGACATACGATGGTAAAGAAACAAGTTTCCTGGATATTGATTTCTCTTGAACAAATCCTATGAACGATTCTTGATGCAGGTTTGGATGCCATACTTGGGCCGCATCTTATGGGCGTGCCACGGAAAGCTTGAGATTCGACTGACATGAGCGGCTCACCATTTGTATTGTAGAACCTGACCTGGGTGAGCTTTGGTGCATCAAACCATGCCTGTTTGTCTCGCACAGCGCCAACCCCCGTCCAATCGCTTCGAGATTGACAAGTCGATCATCAATCTACCCCATCCCACAGCGCTGTTCTACAGCCCATGTTCCGGAAAAGCAAGTAGACTGCGTCTACTAGTTCACGTTTTACTGTCCAAATGCTCACACCTGCCTGAGACGTCTTGTCTACAAATGTTTGTGGCAAGCCAGAGAACAAAGAGTTTAGCTCCTTCTTGATCTTGTCTAAGGCAGGGGGCAGTTTTTTCGCAATCTCCAGCACCTCGCTGTCCCTCTGAAACGTCTTCATTGCTGAAATCTCCGCCTTGCGTTGAATGTTCCGCCAGTTGCCTCCCTTCCATTCCTCCCATTTCCCTTCAAAACTGCGGCCCGACCGGCCTAACGATGGCGTTCTCAACGCTGCTTGGCAATGCCGTCCCCACCACTCATATTCAAAAGAGAAATCAAGTACCTCGCTTTGCAAGTATCTGTAGAAAAAGTGGTCCAACGCTTGTTTTGGGGGAAAGGCATTGAATTTCATGCCAATTTTGTCTTTCAATGACCAGGCCAGTCTTGCAGGGGTCAAACGACCGTGCAATTTATGATATTTCGGCTTCTCTTCTAGTAGATAGTCTGGCAGCTCTGACTCATCTGGTCCTGAAACGAGTTCGAACTCCTCACCATCTTTGTGAACTTCTTCTTCATTTTCTTCGTGAAGTTCTTCTTCATGTTCGTTGTGAGGTTCTTCTTCCTGTTTTTCTAAGAGCCATGCATCTTGTAGTGCAGGAGCTTGCAAGTCTGGCACTGCTGTTGAGTCAGTTGCTTCTGTGGAACGTCCACCCCAAGTAAAGTCGTCGGGGTCGTCTGACTCCTTCTTTATCCGCCGCTTCTTCTGGGGAGGAGCAGACATTCGAGGAGGGAGCTGCGTCCAAGTGTTTTTTGATCTTGAGCCGCAGAACTGCTAGATCGAAGCACTGACTACAAGATCAAAAATACTTGCAGGTATATGGCAGCTTGACACCGCAAGGATGTCAAATCTATACGTTGCAACCTGTGGCAAGTGATGCTGCTTTCATGTTTGATTACCTCCAAAAATTACTCAGCAACTGAAATCTTGATGCTGCTGCTGCTGCTGCTGCTACTGCTGCTGCTGCTGCTGATGATGATGATGATGATGATGATGATGATGATGATGCCAATTTTGCGGATGATGACAATCGAGGTGTGGATATGGCCAATGCAAAATGCCGCCGAGACACTTCTTCAACGCAGTGTCCTTCCGAGCACGGGGAGGGACCTGAGGCTGACCCTGGAATGGGACTTTGTGGAGTTCCTTCATCGTTGCACATAGATCCAATGAGGAAATGGCACGTGGTGCATCTGTGTCTTGACACGTGCCATTCCCCATCATTTCGAACTTGGTTCGCTTCTGGCTATGAGACCTAGCATGACTGAACGACAGCCGAGACTGCAGCGTATGTTGCGCAAATCTGGCTCCAAGTCATATCCGTTCTTTCACCTGCGGCCCAGCGACATCACTCCGAACTTGTGCACTTGACTCAAATATTGACATTTGTTTTATCTCTCTCTCTCTCTCTCTCCCCCTCTCTCTGCCCAAAGAGGAACATGTCGAGCTATGGTGATTCCCCATGACTGATAACTAAGCATCAATCGGGTTTTCAGCCAACTTGATACCATTGATCATAGCAAGAAATTCGATTGAGGAACCAATGGCGTTGAAGCAACATAGCAACGACCCCTAGAAAAGTTGGTATATCCCACCACCATTGTTCGTATCCTTCCATCATGCGCATGATTCAGCATCACCAACCATCATGAAACGTCTAGACACCATTAGCCATCAAACATCATCAACAGATCAACCACTGCCAACTATCAACCAACCATCATTAAACAATCATCAACTTCTCAGCACAAGCCTCTCAACATCTACCAATTATCAAGCATCATAAAACCAATCATTAAGCAACAGCATCACTAACCATCAAACAGCCAACTATCAAGAATCATCAGCGGACCAACCAGCTATTAGTAAACCATCATAAAACCAACCATCTACCGCAACAACCCTCGCCAACCACCCACCAACCCCTCACCATTCACTGAAGGCGTCGTGGTACCTACCAAGGTCGGAAACCGGGGGATGTTGTCTGCCGTGAGCTCCTAGCGCTCAAGCTGTCGGGTGGTGGCCAAGTCATGGTTGATAGGGTTGGTTGAAAGGAAACCGTGGGATTTTCTAGGGAAATCATGGGATTTTCTGGGGAACCCATGGGATAAATTTTCTACGGACATCATTGGATTTATAGCTGGTAAGAATGATAACTGGAAGATACTGATTCATGATATGTTTAATGATCTTAAATGTTTACTGATAGTCAATTATCAGTTCATGATTGAACGATCATGGTTGATCATGAAGAACATGACCAACAAGAATTGGGGGTTTAATGACGTTTAATGATGGTCGTGTTCAGGAATGCTGGTGGATTGTTGGTTTAAGAATTGAGCATCACCAGTAGATGTAGAATCAGGTGGATTGATGCCAATGGTTACTCTCTCTCTCTCTCTCCATCGCCATCCCGAAGGTTCAGCTAAGGCTGAGGGCGAGCTGTTGGCCCAAACAAACGGAGCCACAAACATATACATATACATATACATATACATAATAAGATATATAGTAGAATAAAACATTGCTCAGACTTTGACTAATCACAAATGTTGCATCTTCACACTAGCCACGCCCGTCGACCAGCTGAACACCAAAGTCTAGGCTACGGAAGCCATTCGCAGTGCTGAGAGGAACCTCCACATAACTCAGCCAGCTTCCAGATTTTTTTCTCCGCATTTTTTCCAGCTTCATTACCCTCATGATTCTCACCAACAGTGGTACTGTAGATCTCTTCCAAGCAGGAAAAAAACCCTTGGACTGCTGGTGACAACTGGTGACTGCTGGTGACATCTCCCCACTGCCAGGAGGTCCGTCCTGATAGCGGTAGGTGATGACGGCATTCACCACCGGTGGGTCACGACTTTGGGCGTCGCTTAAGCCAGAACCCACCTGAGCCCCAGGGTCGGAGGTTGATGCCAGGGGGAAGCTGATCGAAGTGGAACCCCGTCATGGTCCAAGGATTGAGATGCGCTGATGGGACCCCTTTCCATAGGAAAAATGTTGAATCAAACAATGTCATGTTGCTGCTTACCACCAGCTATCACCAGCTACTCAAGTGTCACACCCCCTGCAGCACATCGGGTTGCAGTTGGATGATTCCTAGGCACTGCACGAAGTGCAGCTAAAAAGGTGACAGGAAGAGAACTGTCAGAATCCTCCTACCGGTGATTCATCTTTGCAAAGCGATGACGATCCCTTCACTGACATGCAAAGGAATGGGCAAATGGATCCATAGCAATGATGCATGGTTGACTGAGCGTTGTTAATTCAACTGCCAAACATGATCCGGCTAACTTTGTAAATGCATCATGGCTGGTGATCATGTATCGTAATGATAGTGATTGTGGTCCCCTATCCAGAATGATAGTGTTTGCCATTGACCGTAATCATCATTCTCAGCAATTGTACGCCGCAGTGCTGTTGATTACTTTCCCTCAATCACTAGCAACTAAGCAAGCACTCATGACCACCATCACCGGCCAAACATGTATCATTATTCGAGCAATATCCACGATTAACCAACCCACCGACGAACGCTTCGACACTGGTCAATCGCTGCTTGCTTTCGCTGATCAATCCATTGGTCAACCATCCCCGCAAAAATCATCAACCAACTAAGTCACCGAGACAATCAGCTTATCAGCCCTGAACTAACACGAACTAACCATCATTAACCAGCTAATTCCCAACAAACCCAGCGGTTCTCAAGCCTCAACTAACCATCACCCAGCCACTTCCCCAGCGCCTCAACGACCCATGGCCGGTGGTAGCCCTTTCCCCGCGCCTTGAAGCGCCGCTTGTCCGGCGTCTCGCAGAGCAGCGCGCCGCACATGCCGGCGACACGGCCCGTGCCGCCCGCGTGGCCCACCACGATGGCCTCCTGGGAGCGACCGTGGCATGGCATGGCATGGTGGTTGTTACTGGCATAGCCATGGTTAAGACCTGCTTTAATGGCTCCTAGTAGGGGAAACCAGGGGATTTTCTATGTCAACTACGGTTAAGAATGGGTTAATATGCCCTAATACTGGTTAGAAATTATTGGTTGAGGCTTGATATGGCTTGATAGTAGATGAATAATGGTTTATTTATGGCTCATACGGCTCAAACATGATTAATGATAGGGGAGAACAGTGAACGGTGGAGGTTAAACAACTACTTAATGGTCGTGCCTTAAAACAGGTACCCCAGAGTTATGGTTGGTTCATTCTTAAAAATGACAGATATAAAGCATGATTTGGGGGAACGAGTATTTTAAGAAACACCTATGTGGTGAATGTATGCCTTACAAGTGGTTCATGAGATAGATTCAGATTGATGATGACTAATAATACTGGTTTCGGCATTGGTCTATGGTGGCAAATGATGGATCATACCACTTTACAGGCCATGGGCAAACTGTACGAGAGTGTACCTCCACTCGGGCGCATGACAATTCTTGAAAACAAGTGATCTGTGACCACAAGTCCTGAGAGCATCAGACTCACAGGATGGATCCAACGGCAGCCTTAGCAGGAATAGAAGGTCTTCACCTTGAGCAACGTCTTCGAGCGACGGTGCTCATACTTTGATCCTGCGGCATCACTGCGAGGCGGGCAAACAAAACATCAATATAACAACTTCATCGAGCAGTTAAACCTACAAAAATGTCACCAAGGCTGCTTTCATCATGACCCTGACCCATCACCTCGATCGCCCATTCTCTCGCGGCGTCCTGGACATCGCAGCATCAGACCCTCGCCTCCACGCTTTTCAACCTGCACCGTTGTGCACCGAACGTGGGCTTTCCGGTGGTTTTCTTGGCAAACATCGGTGGAAATTGGCAAGAGATTCCAAGCACAGAAGCACCAAGCTGAATTGCGTAGCATCGTTGGTGATCGAGTTTCAGATCGTGGTTTGAGCTTGCAGAAATTGACCAAATTCATTTTGATTTTGCGACTTGTGGTCAGAACCTTTTTTCCATCCCAAGTCTAATGGCGATGGTTAGCCAACAATCACCAACCTAGATTCTAGCCAATGATCAACTCATTCTCGAATCATCAGCCAAACATGCTCTCTACTGATCATGAAGCACCCATCGTCAGCTACCGCCCAACTTTTTAATCAATCACAAGCGATCCATTAAGCAACTCAGTAGCCAAGCATTATCGACCAGCAAGCAATCAATCGTTAGTCGCCGACCGTTGGCAAGCCAAGCATGAACCTTCAGTTTACCATTATCAAACCATTGGCCAACCGCTATTAGTCGGTGGCATGAACCACTCGTCGCCAGATCTCTTCCAGCCAAGATGCATCTGCCAGCGCAGTCGCCAAGGAGTCCCGGTTGGCACATTTCTCCATGGGCACGGCTTTCCTGAAGCCCACAAGATGGCAGAACCAAATGATTTTTGTTTTCAAGGGGTTATAACTTAACGAGGGTTAATCATCCTTAACCTCCTATGGCTTAATCAAACATAGAAACTGAACAGAAACAAATCAATGAAGTATTGGTGGCTTGTTAATGGTTTGCTAATGGTTACTGGTGGTTCCAAGAAGTATATGGTAACCATCATGAATGACAATTCCTGTTGTTAATCACCCATCTGAAATTCAAAATGAATCGTTGGGGATCTACTATGCAAAACAGCGGGTTCATGGATCTCACACCCCTTAAATTAATTCCACCCATTGGATATCACCAGTTACGAGCTGCATGTGGAGATTGACCGGTCTTCAACAAGAGTTGGGCTATTCGAAAGCAAACTTCGGCAAGGCAACCGCCACAATGTCAACTCCGAGGATCAACGCGGCATCTTTCTGGTCGACTGTAGCGCAGATGCGTTTGATCGCTTCTAGTCGCGTCTCGAAGGGTTTGTTCTCAATGTTGATGCCTTGCTTGTCATGGGCCAGGGTACCGTTTAAAGGATCAGCCAAGGAAAACAATGGTAAACCAATTTCCATCACCCCCAAACCAGGTCGAACCTGCAAGTGACATGTTTCCAATGCAACACATGTAGCTTGAAAGACGCACACAACAAAAAAAAAACCTGGTCCACTGGTTGATCAAGATTGCCGGTGTAGCTCTGAAAGGATGGTCGGATGTGCAATGGTACGAGTATCACCAGATGATCACGAACCAGTCGAACATGGAGGAAACCTTGCATGATCCCTGTAATCATGGATTGAACACTATTTTCTGGATGATCGTTGCAGATGTGCCAAAATAGTTCACCAATCACCTGTCATTTTTGACCACCCACTCCCTTTGGCACCTCCCTCCTCCAAACAGTCGAAGACCATGTACCTGCGCTTTGAGCAACTGAGAGCCATGCTACCTCCAAACATCCCCAATTGTGGTCGTTTGACGCAGGGCAACCAGCCAGCTACTGGAGTGCTGCCTGGAACCCAAGAGATGTCAGCATTTGCCAAGCAAAATCACACTATCAGTTGGTTAAAACAACACCAAAACCTTCATCACTTCACGGTCACGTGAGGAATTTCCATTCGTCGTGGCGACTGGCGCTCCGGGTGATGCCAACCTCGAGGGATTCATGGCACGCGAGGTTCAGCTCGACATCCCTAAATCGCAGCTTTTCCCAGATGGTCATGCTGGTGCTATATAAAAACAGCTGGTGCTATATATCAACATACGTCAAATTTGGCGAAGTGAAACCTGGTCAATCTTGGAAAATCAAGAACTCGTGGAGACTTGAACTGAATCGATTACAGTACATCTTTTGGACTGAATGAGGTACTGCACATGATTGTCTTGGGGTAGGAATTGGATGTGGCAGCACCAAAGCACACGTGATTCTACACACCAAAACAGAAGTGCCCCGTTCCACATGTACAAACCCACGGACGCACACACACACACACACAAAAAAAAACATGTAACTATCTCTGAAAAAAGAAGTGCGGCTTTACATGCAAAAAAACATGGCATTGCAATTGGCAACTGCCCCACAGATCCTACAGTCGCGATATGACACTTTGGACCAGCCAGTTTGTTGGGTCCGGTGTCCAGCTGGGTCTCCCGGCGGTTTTCTGAAATTGACCTCGGCCACCCCAGAGCTCACCGTCCAGCACACAGCCGGCGGGCATCTTGCGCTTGAACCAATCAGGGCACGCCTCGGTACCACTGCAGTTCTGCAGCTTGTTCTGATGGCTATGAGGTTACTCATGGGCACCGGTTCCAATGGTTTTCAGCGCATTTGCACAAGTTCTGCTTATGGCAACAATGGTAATGCCACCGGTAGCTGGCAACATGCGACAATGTCTTACATCACATCCTGTTGGCGTACAAATTCTCACTTCATGGCCTACCTTCAAAAGTCACCAACTTGTAGGACTCCTGCAGCAATTAGCGAATCAATCAATGTGGTGGTGGACAATCTGCTGGGGGATGTTGCTTGATTTTCTGGCAGTGATCAATCTGGGTTTAACCACTGCGACTTTTGGGTCATTGCCATCAAACTTTCAAGAAACCAGTGGCTTGGGATGTTGGAACGACTTCTCCATGCTACCGTAAGGTTTCACAATGTAAGCAAATGGGTAAAACACCAATGAACATAAACGCAAATAAATCAAGAACTTGTTTGCAATTTCAAACATTACAAATTTAAAAAACCATTCATCATCCATGAATCATCATTAGCCGCCATTAGCCATCATTAACGACCTTTATCCATCATAACTTATTCCCCCTAATACAACCCCCCCCCAATTAAACAAAACCAGGGGGCCGGCAGATTCCTGTGTTTTGGTTGTGGTCAATTGCGTTTGTGATTTTCCGTGTTCAACAACCAATGCTAAATCCGAAAATCCTAGTCATGAACCCCCTGGGCTTCAGAGGGTCATTTTATGACCGGGTTGCTCCGTGCAGCTTTTTTTTTACAAGTTTGAAACAAGTTTGTATAAGAAATAAAAGAACACCCAACCAACAAGTATTTTTTCAAATCAAGTTTTTTGCTCATTATTTGGGGGTTGCTTCGTAATTACAGCTAATTACTTTTCGCAATTTTGAAATGACAAACGAAATGAAAATATAAAGCAAAAACATTTTTAAACCCAAACCTTTTTTTGTTTCGCAGCCAGGCCGTAGGCGGTTAGGCCGCCCCTGGTCATGGCGCCATTCCGCCAACCATGCGTAGCGAAATGCATTCATGGTTATCATGATGGTATTGAAGTCCGTAATGAATAATGGTTTAGAATGCTTGATGAGAAGCGGTTAGTTGGTGCAGAATTTAAACGAAAAAAGTTAATTTGTAGTGGCTAGTAGTGGATCATTGCGCTTAACGATGGTCAAGTGCTGCATTTGAAGGTCAAGGCGCGCTTCACTGCCTCAGAACTCGGCTCGGCGCAAGTACGGATGCACCAAGCGAAGCCATTCTGCCTTTTTACCATCTTGATGAAAGCGGGCCAGCCCTAGCTCCTCATCCCATTCACTTCCAAAATTCGCTTCTGACGCAGCCTGCTTTTCACGATTTTGAATATAGGTTTTGATACAAGATTTAAAAAGGAAAACACCAAACCAAAAAGTTCTTAAAATTACATTTTTTTCAACATATTGGGTATTCTGGGCGTACCAGCCGCCCTGGGACACAAAATCCCCCCACATGGAAAAACCCAGGGGGTTTTGTACTGGGAGGATTGAGTAATAGGAGGAAGAGGTTAAGCACCACCACTCCTAACCACCATTTGAATCACGGGAACCAATGGATTTCACCAGGTGAGAGCCCGTTTCCGAGCGAGTGGCGAAGGTGTTGTCCCCGCGCGAGCAGAACTCACCGTTGCGCCACACGGCCCGGACGCCGTCCAACTTTTCGGAGATCCACCAGCCACTGGGATCCTCTCGTGGTGCTGGGGCATCCGATGGGTTTGTCCAAGTTACCATGGCAATCCTAGCTTTGACAAACAGGAACTGATCTACAACTGGAAATGCCAATGATGGATAGCACATGAGAACACTTGTCCTACAACTGGTGGCTCGTGCACGAAAGGGGCTGATGTCAGAAACGTAAAATGGGAATGAAACTGGATGGTGAAAAAATGGGCTCAAAAAGCGAGAACAAGAGAGTCACACAACACCTATAACCTACATCCGACTACTGCCACCACCACTAGTGCTACTGCTGCTGCTGCTGCTGCTGCTGCTGCTACTTCTTCTACTTGTACTTGTTGCAAGCACCACCACAATTGTTATTGCAACTGTAAATTCAACTAGCTGGTTAATAGTTGTTTTTCTCTGTCAGATTGCATGTCAAGATCAGAAAGCAACCACCCCACAGAATGCTCACTTGGAGGAATTTGGAAACTGAAACTTGAGAGATCATCTCGATGTTCGACAGCTTGTTGCTGCCATCTTTTCCAGGAAAAACGCTGATACGTGATGCTTCCGTCTCTGCGATGCACAATCTGGTCATGCATGCGCCCATGACAAATACATGTTTCTGATTGACAAACGAGACGCTGTAGAACAGGTCTCACGGTACACTCATAGCATGTTCCAAGTGGGACAGGGGAACATGTTGGCTGCGCTGTGGTGAGGGTCGGTCCTCATTCTCCCACTTCTTCGCAAGCAAAACATCTGACATGCTGTGTGGTGCCAGCGCGCAGCTAGTGACACAAAGGCAAGTGGTCCAGTAATACCATCACTGATCCAATCTGGTGATCTGGTAAGGGATGTGCATCTGAACCGGTAACTTACCGGACTTATGTTGGTAAGTGAACCCTTATGACACCCCTGATGATCACTACAGTAATTGCATCTGCTGTTTGCATCTGCAACGATGTGCAAGTGCAGAGTTCGTCCTACGCCATATGGAATTCTCTTATCGCTCTCCAGCCGATCTTGCACCTGCTGGATGTGAGTGAAACAGCTGCAGAGCAGTGTGGCTCAAGTCGCTAGAACCGCTAAAGGAATCAGTTTGATGCATTGCGAACTTTCCTGGTGCAGGTTGGGGGCAAGTCCTTTATAAAGAATTGGTAAGCATGGAATGTCAGTGAAGAAGTCTTCCTCTTTTGTGTCTCTTCAAACACACTGAACAAAGGTCGGATTTTGCTTTTTTGCCTCTGGCCAAGCACGTCCGAGCCGCTTGTAATCCACAGCGCAGGTGTGCTTTGACCGATTGACAATGGGAAAACAGCATTGGTGAGCAACACATGCGGAGCTCCATCGGAAACCCTGGAATCATTGAAAGAAATCCAAGAAAATCATGAGCTTTATTGAAACAAACATGTTATCTTTCATTTTTTTCCTCTTCCAACTCTTTGCAGGGGTAAATGCCAACTTTCCATGGGAAATCTGCGGTGAAACTGTCCCCTTAAGGGTCATGTGGCTCATCACCGAGCCTTCGCATGAAGTCTCGGATGAAAGCAGGAGACCTCGGTGCTGCGGTGATCATGTGATGCAAGTGGTGTGAATGATGAGTTGTCTACAAATGTTGACTCATATGGGGGTTTCTCAAAGAAGGGTGCCCGTAAAACGGTTGATTTGTTTTTATAAATGGTAAAAAATGGATGATAACTGGGGGGTACCCCCTATGACTTGAGAAACACCCGAATAAGGACTAATTCTGATGATAATTGTGACTCATGTAAGGACTTGATCATCTTGGGTGGTTGCTGATGATATCGGGCTAATGAACTTGTAAGGGCTTATAGAAGGACAAACCGTGTTGATGATAATGGGCTAATGAGCCCATCAATGTTAATATTAATACATGGTTATGTTGCGAATGTTCATTCATTTGCTGGGTTTTACAGTGATGGGTTAATGAATGCAGTGTTGAGTCGCCAATAATGCTATAGAAAGCTTGGTAAATGGCTCGAACATGGGATGACAATAGGCTCATATTGGTTGATAGTATGGGTTTAAAATAGCCACCAAAAGCTTTATCATCCATCATGGCCATCATCGTCATCCTCGTCATCATCATCATCCTCGTCGTCATCCTCATCATCCTCGTCGTCATCATCATCCTTGTCGACGTCGTCATCATCATCATCATCATCATCATCATCATCATCATCATCATCATCATCATTCAATGGGGGGATCAAGGCAGAACCACATCCCATGCCCCAAACTGCTTGCTGAAGTCACTGAGCCCCAAACGGAGGATACGGATGTTGGCTAAATTCAATGCTGGGAAGGCTCTGGCTCCCCTTGAACTTCAGCAGATCTTCTTTCTTGCCTGGGCACCATGGGATTTTGATGAATCTACTCATTTTGATCATCCCAGAGATTGCAACTGGTAAACGTATCTAACATAACCACGGGTCATTACGTAAGTCTCGACGCACCCATCTTTCGCGGGTTGTAACCATGGCGATCAATCGGTACGTTCGCGACTGTTGGCACGTTCCAATCTGCTGCTGGCGACCCTGCCTGGGATCTGCTGCGACAGGAACAAGGACGCCTGGCGAGTCATGGCGGAGTGGAACGCTCGTCTCGTGGTTACCGGCAGAGTTTCTATCTTCATGACACCAACCATGGGATTTCATAGATATATGGCCAAGGTGATCCGTGATGGGATGAGTGTAGATGTCAAAGACCAGATGCAGCATGCGAACCCAAATCCCCACATCTTTGTTTTCTCTTGCAGGCTCGCGAGAAACACTTGGGGCGACACTGCTGGAGAGAAACTCTCTCAGGACATGCGTGTAAGATGCTCTTAGTATGACATTATTTGATGTGACACTCTTGACTCTCTGAAAGTCCAATCTTGGCAAGATACTCTTGGCATAGCACCCTTGTAAGACACTTGGGGGTGACACTCTTGCAAGACAGCCTCCATATGACACCCTCAGAGTGACACTCTGGTAGGACAGTCTTGGCATGCAACTCTTCGGGTGAAATTAAGACACCCTGTGTATGACACTCTGCTGAGAAACTCTCGTAAGACACTCTTGCACAAAACATGTGGCACTCGGCACTCCTGTAAGACAAAGTTGGTGGGAAAATATTGTGGGAACATTGTTGTAAGACACACTTGGGTGTGACACGCTCTTTGAAGACACACTTGGCGTAACACTCTGGAAAAACACTTGGTTGCCCGCTACGCAAAGTCAAGAACACCAACACAAAAAAACCACCACTAGAACACCACCACCAAAACACTTCTCCCAGAAAACGCCACCACCACACCATCACCACCACCAAGACACACCAAAGCACTATGACCAGCAAACAACCACAAAAACAGTACCAATCACCAAACCCACCACCAGAAATAAACTGAACACCAGAAGACAAACACATAAATCACCACCAAGCACCACCATGAGAAAGCATGTCAAAACCCACCCCCAGCAAGAAACTCTCCACTTGTACTGTATGGACTTAGGGTCCCCCAACAAAGGATTGCAGACCCACCCTAGACACCCAAAGTCAGAGAACCCTTCACTACGCGTTCAAAGGAAAGGCATTGAAATCAACAACTTTGCCTGTGCATTTGTAAAGCATGTAGATGCGTTGTTTTTATTTCCTGTTCAACTTCTCAACCATATCCTTTACCACTACTTAGCCACTACTAAAGTTGGATAAAGCCGGAAAAACCGATGCAATCCGTGGATAAATGGGTATGTCCCAAGCCATGGTCGTGGTACCCCCAGTGGGACCCAGGCTGGTTACCCCTCATGGCTCGGCAGCCAGGGACCATCCCATCGTTGTTGGCATCGATCAGCTGCCCTCGCACCTTAGAGGTGAAAGCGCTTCTGCTTCGTTGCAGGATCTGGCGGCTGTTCGCTGGCCAGCGCGGAACGCCGGTCCTTGGTGCGCAGAACCGCACCGGGGTTCCGCACCGGGGGTTGTTGGTGCGGGGGTACAGAGAGTCCGCAGCAGTAGAAATGGAAAACGCGTAGTCTTCAGACTTCAGTTCGCCAGAAATGAATGTCGTTGAGGGAAAACCGTGATTCATAATGGCTGATGATGAGCAACTAACAGTTAACGAGCGCAGTGATGACACTGGGTGATAAACACACAATTTCAGGACACGGTCATCACTATCACTTTTGATCGACTGAGTTTCGAGAGCCACTGACAGGGGAAACAAGCTTCAGGTACTCTCTCTCTCTCTAACCATTTTGCTTTCAATCAACAATGAAATGCGCAGAGTTTCAACATGCACTTGTCAATGTCGCCACAGTCCTCGCATAAAGGCAATGATCACCATTGTCATCCTTCCCAATGCAACCACAACAATGATAGTAATCGCCATCACCATTGTGTGATGATCAATCATTTATCATCTTCAAACTCATGACCCATCACAAAGTCTCATAATCTGATTGGTAGCCGCAACATGAAAAACGTTAGTTAATCACCTGACTATCACAATACAAGAGGGAAACAGAAAATCTCAACGACCAACTAGTGACTGGTTGTTGCTTAACCATTATTGTTGGATGATTAACTTTAATATTGGTTCTAACCTCTATTAACCTCTATAGTTTACCGTTAAAATCCCCTATGAAATGGTTATAAGCCCAAATGAAACATGTCAATAACCTCACCCACCAGTGATGATCATCACTGGCCGAGGTAAGCTGTGAAAGTCCGTGCCAAGACACCCAGACAGGTCTGAATGCACGGCACCGGGTGACAAGGGCTGCCACCTCGGAGCAAAGAAGACCCCGTCAAGTGGTTAGATATGGCTTGATGGGTTAAACTACAAGCAACTAACCAACATCAAGCCATATAGTGACGGGTTACTCAATGGTATTTTAAAACTTGACCCAAGTAACTATCTATCTTAAACTAGTGATTAACCTACATCAAGTGACTTAATAGTGGTTACAAGTACTAGCATGGCTTGATTATTTTAGATGACTTATCTAGGCCATACAAGTGACTTAACCAACTACTATTTCCTGGATGTATGGGTGTATGCGTTAAACTACTAGATGGGTTTACTGGTGGTTAACCTACATCGAGTGGTCAAACTACTTGGATGAATGACTAATGGTAAAAACACCATCAAGCCGTTAAACTACTAGTGTGGGCCTTTACTACTAGTCATTCGTCCAAAGCATCCCCAATCATAGGTAGTGCTTAATGACTCGTCATGATGGATCTGATGACTTGACTAGCTAATGATTGATTGGATTCACCACTAGGAATGGTAATCATTAGATGCATCTCCTTGATGACTTAATGACCACTAATGAGTAAGCAAATAATGATTCAGTCATGAATTTTGCATCGTCATCATCGTCGTCATCCTCATCCTCATCCTCCTCCTCATCCTCCTCATCATTTTCTGTATTTATCACCTCATATGTCATCATGCACCTTCGTTAATCATCGTGTTGCACATGATCAATGATGATCATCACAATGCACCTTTGACCGTGTTTAAAAAACACCATGGCTGAGCTGACAATGACCGAAACCTGGATCAGTGGCTGTGGTGGATGCTCTGCGGTGAAGATTTCTTCTTGACATCACCATGGGTGTTGGGGGTGCTGCTTAGTGGCTGTGAGCAATGCTCTACGAAAGATCCTGCATGCTGGTTGTAGCTCCAAAGGATCCTAGGTCATTAACTACTCATCCTACGGTCCACAATTTTTGCTTTCCCCATCCTAGCGCACCACTTGGCTAGAATTTTTCCAGGACAAATGCTGAGTGAAGAAATCGTGTGAAAAGAAACCTCATGCTGTGGTGTGCCCAGCTGTACATGCGAAGCTTGGCATGCTGTGGCTAAGATTTGACCATGCACAATTCTACGAATTGGAGCAAAGGTGGCTCTCAATAGCCATGAAAATTGGCTTAGCAATCACAATAGCAATAATTAGAAACATGGTAACTGTGACAGTAGCGAAGCAAATCACCACACATTTCTGCCGATAGCTCTCTGCCTGGAAGTGCCAACTTGGTGCTTGCATATTTACCGGTTGCAATCATACCCCCAAACACCCAAAATCCAACGGCTTCCCCGAGCCATGCAATGTATGCCATGACATCGTATTCGCCAAGATCGACTGATACCAATCTTGGCCAACCAATAATTGGCCATGAATCAACCACCCATGGTGAATCATCATGTTCTCCTATATATTCTAAACCATTAGCCAGCTTATTCTGCCACCATTAACCAACCGTTGAGTAAGCATCAACCAACCAGAAGTCAACCATGGTCAATCATGATTCCCCAGCAGGTCCCAGCATGGTCAGTTCTGAGGCACTCATTTCTTCCAGCATCTCGGGGATGGCGCTTGTAGCTGCCACCATTGGCCTCGCCGGATTTGGCGAAGTGGTGGCAATGATGGGAGCTGGTGATGGTGTTTTTTGCTGCTTAATGAGCTGATGAAGCTCGTTTATGATCGGTGAATAAGCTGGTTTGTGATAGGTAAATTGATGGTTTCGTTTGCTGGCTAATTGATGGCTAATAAGCTGGTTAATTGCTAGCATGGATGTTTCTTTTTGGCTGTTTGCAACTTTTCCAAGCACGAAGCAGTCTTCAAATCTTCTGTGGCATTGACTGCCAGAATCAAAGTGGTGCAACACCACTTTGCACAAAACACAAATCATTTCCAAAAATTACGGACAGCACGCATTTGTTTTGGCGAATGATTTCCACCACTGGAACAAGGATCAATTCAAACCATGCCACTGAGGCATCTGATCACAGGAGAATGCTCCCCAAGACAGCTGCGCGCCTGATACCAACTTCGTGTGCCTACCACCATTTCAGGGTGTCGCCACCTGCTCACCGTGGGAGGTCGATGAGCAACTGGGGGAGTGGTAACTCCGACAACTTACCATGACTTATACCCAAGGCGATGTTTCAACAAGACCCAGCCAACAAGACGGCATCATCAACAAATCATTGGTAAATCATTATAAAACTGCGATCATTAGCTAGCCAATCAAGCAACCATATCCAGCCATCAAACATCAATTCATCTGTCACTCACTAGCATAGTGAACCCGACGTTCCAACCCTACTGAGGCCTGGCAAGTCCCAATCGACTCGGTCGACTGTATAGATGCCTTAGCGTTGCGCAGCTGTGCTGTGGATAGGCAAGTGTTATAAACAGGGGCGCTTCATGCACAATGGTGGATTACTGGTTCATGATCGGCGAATTGATGGTTGTTGATGACGATCAATCATAGCTGTTATCCAAGTATCTTAAGTTAATAATGGCCTGTGATCCCAGTATCAAGTTAATAATGGCAGATAATGGCTAAGAAACATAACGATTCACACCATGAGTCGATATCGTCAACCGTGAAAGTAGGAGCATAGGCACAGAGTTTCGCTTGGGCTGGCCATGCCCTGATGGTTGTTGGCTGCTTAGCAAGACCTCCACCATTGGCTAATCGTTAACAAGCTCGCGTTTCAGATGTCAAGTTTATGCCCAGTGGCGGGATGATGTGGTCTAGCAAGCGGTACATTCATGGAGAGATCTTGGAAAGGAAGTGACCCATGAGTTTCTTTAGCGAGGTCCGTCCAGTTGGTCGCTGCCCTCGCTGCCCAGGGGCCCTTCCAGCCCTGGATGAAGTTGTGGATAACTCGCAGGAGCTTTCCACTGAACTGGCGCGAGGACACTTCGAGGCTACAGCCATCAAGTGCCATCCACCAGCTGTGAGGAATTGTAGGTATAGGTTCTTGGAGACAGCTTAGGAGTTGGTATTGACAACCTCCGTGGAGACACTTTATAAAGAATATCTGATCTTTGGCGCAAAGAACGCGCAGTCATTGACATCATCGTAAATCTCGGTGTGGCTCGAAGACATGGGAGGTTGGTAGCCACACGCGCGCGATACTTCGCCACAGACGCCTTACTCTGGATGATTGGTCGCCCTCAATGGTGCTAAAGCTCCCATTTTGACCATGGACCTTGTTGGGCAGAGCTACTATTCCTTGCAGAATGAATGCTATTTTTCAACTTCTGCTAGTATTGGCAAACGCAAAAGTTGTGTGACATAGCATCTAAGCCAGTCTCAGATCACTCAAACATATGAAGACAACATGGTTATCCACCCACCTCTCCACCAGCACATCATTCACCACCCATGGCTCCGCCGGCGCCCACCTGGCGGCTTGGGCTTCTCCTTCTTCTTGGGAGCCTTTGATGCCACCTGCAATGACAACAACCTGATGACCCGACCTCCGATGAATTCAGCTGCATCTTAAGCTGGAAAAAATAGACAAGGGCTCCAAGTACATTTATTCTGACCGGCACCCTAGCTTTGGTGAAAGTCAAACTTGAAGGTGAAATTGCAAACAATCACCTGTTCCGGACGTGTTTTGAAACACAAATGGCACATTGATCCACATTGATCCACACTTCTTGGGATCCACGATGACCAGAGACAGCTGCATGAATGATGACAATGATGTTCAGCCAGCTGTGTGCCGGCAGGCTGGGAGATTTGGAAGTTGTCCGTGCCACAAGTTTCCAACTTGCAAGATTGGACAACTCGTAGAACCCCAAACCCGGCATTGCTCGGGCCTTCCTCAGCCTTGCCTGGATGAACAGCTTGCCTCAGCCACCGCTTGGGAACACCGTGGGCCATGTGGTGGTACAACAAGGGCCTCAACTTATTCTGGGTCTTCAGCGTGTTGCCACTGTCCAACCCTAACCCCAACTGAAAACGTGATGGCATGGGGGCATAGGTCGCCTAGCTACCGACATATTTGTCGTCCATTTCTAAGGGAAGCCATTCGTCAATGCCATGGTATAAGTCCGAGAAGGGCAGGTGCGCTTCCCCCACTTTCTTGTCGTTCCAGGTCCTCCAAGCAACAGGCCCTTGCACAGTCTCCATGCAGTGGCTGGGTATTCACATGGGTTGCAGGCCCCTCCAAACCACATGCTATAACCATCAAGGGCCAACCAAACAGTTTTTCAATAAAAATAAAGAAATGTAGACAAGAATCAAAAGAATAATAAATATATAAATCAAGAGACAATAGTTATATAGATAAATGAAAGTATGCAAATATAAAGTGATTGGACCTGAGTCAACTTCTAGTTCTTTCTAGTGCCATTTTTGCTCAAGTCCAGTCCCCGAAGGTCCTCTGATGATATGCGATGATGTGCAAAGTGGCGAGCTCGTAGTCGTAGTCCCTTCTGAGAATGATGGTTCTCCTGGCCCACAACCATTGCAGGGCAGCAACTTTAGCAACTTTGGCCTGATGGTACTTGGATGTGCAGCTCCATGGCAAATTACCCTGCAAGGTATCTTATCATGTGAACCCGGGATTAATAAACCATAGGTTTATTGATTGAGGGGGGTACCATTTCACTGGGAAACCGGTTGGTTTTTGGGAATGTTCTCTATGAATCAACCAAAGGTCTAGGGGTTTGGCTTCATCCAGGGTTGGCACCCCTGCCACGGTGAATGTCACCACCAAGTTGGGATGCACATCCAAGTCCCCAGAGAGCCCACAAAGGGCGGCCAACGTCCTTGCACAGCGAGTAGGCAACCTGAGTGTCGAGGACTTGTCCATCATGGGAGATGCTTGGGCCTGTGGCTAGATCCTATCCATCCTATCCCTTGAAAACCTGGGCGCAGGTCATTTATATATCTCAACCGCAGGTCAGAGAAATCTTGCTCCCAACTACCAGCCAGTGTAGGATTTCAGAACTTGCATGACCCAAGCAGTTCACCTGCTTCCTGCAGTCACTTGAAACCACAGCGGCACCTGCGCATGTTTACGGCACCAATGCGGCAAGATGCTCGGAAGCCTCGAAGGCCTTGTTTCTCTGTCCATCCGGTCCATCTACCCATTCCTCATGGCCACGTTGGACGTCGGCTCGAAGATATCAACGAGACCACTAGATGGAGAATTGTTGTTCAATACCTTTACTAAGGAACAACAGCGTACTTTCCTACTCTACTCAGAAACTTTACTAAGAATTTGTTGTTCACTTTACTTTCCTACTTTTGGTGAACACTTGGAAGCAAAACTGTATCCGAGTACCTTGCACTCCTTTGATTTGCAGCCTCTCCTGAGAACTCCGGTGGAGTCGCCACAGGACAGGTATCCCCTACGAAACTTCATGAAAAACACCGAAGCGCCAGGTAACTATGACAGAAACAGCTGTTGAACCGTGCAAAATCGAGTAACAACACCAGCAACACGTAAAACAGTTCAGCAGTTGAGTTGTCCGGCTGCCGCAAGAAGTGTGTCATACCAATCATTGACCAGACTGGCTACACCATGGTAACCACGAAGACAAATGC
>VSDK01026822.1:62898-67898 GCA_009767595.1 Symbiodinium kawagutii
TGCCCCAGACTGGCTCCCCAGGGCTACCAGTGACGACTATGGCTACCACTTCTAAGTATTGCGGGTTTCCAACGACCAATGGTTTCAACTGATCAACTGATCGAAGGCAGTGATTGATCACCTGCTTGCTCCGCCGAGGTTCCGTTCGCTCCGGGCTGTGTCCATCCAACCAGAACTCCACGCAATGTCTGCCATCACCCGGAAGACCTGCAGCTTCTTTCACCTTGGGATCAGTGGGAGCTTGAGATTTTCCAGGCTTAGGGGTTCATAACGCTGGTTGATAATGGCGAATGGTATGAATAACGATTAACGATTTTAGATCAATTGGTTGACTCAGGTTGACTCACGACATGGTCAATCAGCACGGTTGATTGGCGTGTTTAAGAATCATTACTTGGGCAAATGCGGATTAGGCACAGGCATTGATAATCGAACTGAAGCGTGACGTGTTTGTATAGTTGTTGCATCCCAGCTTTTGGATGGAGCACAATGTAGCTACAAGTGACTCGAGTAGTCGACCTCCATCTCCGAATTGAGTCTCGGGTCAAAAAATCACTTCTACAATCTCTGTGGACTTCTTGGAACAATAATGCAGCTTGAGCTAACAATGCTCAATGATGGTGAATGATAGTCGATGAGCAAAATTATTGCAGCCGAGCTCTCGGCAGCTTTCTCAAGTGACTTGAGAGGGGTAGAAACCCTATAGCGAATGGGTTCCCTAAGTCCTATAAGCATCGTTCAATACTGGGACTGCCAAGTTTGCCTTAGAATGCCATGGTTCATTGGTTCCTAACCAGCCACATTTCTACCAGTAATCCTCAGGGATCCCGATGGGTCAAACAGAACACCGAAGCTTCTGACAAATCTGATTCTTTTCGCCCGACCTCCAAATGAAAGCGTGTTCCAACAAAGGTTAAAGCCAATATGCTCGATCATAGCTATGCGAACTAGATATGGAGCAACTGGCTCCATTGAACTTCTTGGCAAGGTACTTGCCGGGATGATCACAAAATGACCCACCAGCAGATTCAAATCTTCCCAGCTGGTCTCCCCACCATTCAGCTAATGCATGCCAGAAATGTGGTGAATTGGTGCTGTAGCATCTCCATGGCAGAAACAACAATGTGTCTGAGAACCATTACACCACCATGGTAACCATCATTGAGCATAATTACATATAATGGTATCAACATCCATTCATGATATGGTTTATTTATCATGGTTAAACGCTTCTAGAGTTCATTAACATTCATAAATACTCAGCATAGTATGCGTTTAACCATCATATATCACGATCATCTGCGATATGTTGACCAAATATGAGCCATTAATGTCCCTCAACATCGTGGTTTCTCAAAATAGGGAAACCCCCAAATCATCCAATGTAAACCTCTCATAGAAATAAACCAACTATTTTTGGGGTCCCCTGTCTTGAGAAACCGCCATATAGTCGTTGTTCAACCCTTATTGTTGCTGATTATCTCGCTATTGTTTCCCACCATAATCTCCGTATTGTTAACCGCTGTTTCATGTGCGCCATGCAGAATCCTTCGATTGAGTAGTTGCTTTGTTTTTCAAAACCCCCTTGCTGAAGCGCAGGGTGGATCAAGACCTGGAATACAAAAACCTTGAGCAACCACAAGGTTTTATTACAACCACAAGGTATTCAACAATTTTTTTGCTAAACCTGTAGTTGTTAAAAACCTTACGGTATTTATTCTTCTGGTTAGGCACTTTTAACCTGCAGTTGGTTCATTTGCAGAACCATAAGTTGGTTAGTTGTAGTTGTTAACCTGAGAGCTAGGTTGTTTGGTTAAGAACTACGCATTTAACCTTATAGAGCTATAATTTGTGTTGGATAATTACACACTATCGGTCAACCTTTTGACCTTGGCATAGCTGAGCGGCCGAGATCTCCAATTGCCGGGCCATGGCGAAAAAAACGCCGGCACTGGGGGGGGGCAGCTCTAGTGAACAGCTAGGGCAAATGATGGAGGATGATGTGGTTGGTGGTGGTTAATTGATGGTTACTTGATGAGTGATGGTTTCAGTGTGGTGGATGATGTTTATTGGTGGATGATGGCTAGTAGTGGTTGTTTGATGATTGATTGATGATTGATTCATGGTTGATTAATGCTGCATGGTTGACAGTGATGGTTGATAGTTGTTCGTGATGCTTTTTCAATGTTGGAGCTATTGACTAAGATTTTTCAAGGATTTCAATTGACGCAGAAGCCAATGTTCCATGCTCTGAGCCCCCTTGAGCCCAACCTCCAGTCCCCAGCACCCAACCGTCCAGGCCGGCGAAAGCCACAAGGCTTACCCCCACGAAAACGTCACCAGGGTCTCGACGGGTCACCGGGATGAAGCAAGACACAGCCACCGCAACGACGGCGACCAGGTCCGCAGCTGATTGAAACCAACAGTTTCTCATCAACTTGCTGTGGCTGTCGAGCAATGAAGCAAGGGGGGGGTAGTTTGGGGGCGATCCAACGCCCCACTGATCATATGCACGGGCACCCTGCACTGATCCCCATGATTTAGCAGTATTAGTTGTTAACCATTTATGGTGCATTGTTTCACCATCATGAAACATTGCTCAGCCACTATTACAATCATTATCAAACACCATTAAGCCATCATCAACCGCTACCAAGAATTGTCAATGCATTCTCTGTCCATTCTCAGCCATTATCAAGTGTTATCGAATCAAACCATTATTAACCTATTGAGGCAACCACTATCAAGTATTATCAACCATTAAAGGTTGTCATCAACCATATCAGCCGCAAAACATTTCAAGCCATGGTTTGTGACCAAACCGTAAGGGTGGGTACTTCCATGCTGGGACACGCCCATGACACTCAGCTGACTGAGCTCTATTCACGACCAGCTTCTGGAACATGATGGAAAATTCTTAACCATCATCAACCGTTGCCACTCATGAGCCAATCATAAGCTAACCGTGGATGAATCACTGGCAACCCTTACTTAGCTATGATCAACCATTCACCTGAGAGAAAAACATTCTTAAACTGGTTGACCATCATTGGACTCAATGATCAAGCCTTAAGCTCCATGCTTCGGATGGATTAACTGGAAGCCATCCATCCTATCAGCTTGCCACGATCAAGTTAAACCCTTGCGAAACGGCCACCGGAGGCCGCAACTGTTCGTTTTCAATCCACGGGCTCGAAGAAGTCATTGAGCGGTGGAGGATCGGTTGAAGCTGGGTCCTGGTGAGTGCTGCTGGCATCACTGGTGTACTAAGGATCCCTGTGGGAGTAATGGCTGATAATTTATGACTGGGATTCCAACATGCTTGGATCTTGATTTATATGTCCCTGAGGTTGCTTCCTGGTAGAAGGCTACTTGCAGCGCGTATCGCTTATGGTGCCGTCCAGTTGTTCATTTAAGATCGTGAATTGTACCTGCTGAAAGCGGTGTCAAAACTGCAAAGAGACTCATGCAGTGGCAGCAACCAGGGTAGCAGTGGCCTGATTAGCAGCAACGACAAGAACATGCCGAGCAGTTCTGTTCCAGCCATGGAAAACTCCACTTTCATGAATGAACATCACCATTTGGGGGTTCTCAAAATACGGGATTCCCAAAATGGCGGGTTTAGTACCATAAATGACTAATATTGGACCATTTAGGGGGCCCCTATTTTGAGAAACCACCATTTCCAACGACTAAATTTCCTACAAATGGCGGATGTTCGGTTGTTATGCTGGAGTGGCAAAGGGTAGTTTTGTGTATCAATATGCGCTCTCCATCATCGCCAACAATTAACTGTTTCTGAGCCATCAACATCAACCCATGATTAACAAGTATCACTTGGTATACCCTGCTGTTGTCCACAATCAATCCAAATCAAAAAATCCTCACCACTGTTAAGCGCCATCACTTCCAACCATCATCATCAATCGCTACCATTAAACATCGCCACTAAGCATTCCATCCGAATTCATGATCATGATTTATTAACCCAATTTTGCAACCCAACAGCAGCAACCACATATTCGACCTATTTGAAATTACCTTTGGGTGAATCAGAAATTGTTGTAAAGTTGATTTCACTCTGTGGATTTGTCCTGTTTCATGTTGACATTTATAGTCTAAGCAAACCTCACTTGGGAACTTCTCTTGGCCACCTCCAAAACCTTGCTTGGGAACCTTTCTTACGATCTTTGTTTGGAAACCCTACTTGAAAACCGCATTTGGGAACCTTAGTTGCAAACCGTGCTTAGGAACCACTCTGAGGAACCTGTCTTGACAATCTCGCTTGGGAAGTTTGCTCCGGAACTTTAGGAACCGAGGTCGCAGGGTTCCCGGAACCCGCTCCTCACTGGGGATCCTTGCTTGGAACCTTGCTGCGGTTGGTTGAATATTCTTAATAAGCTTTGTGACGAAAGCGGAACAATAAGCAAAAACATTTGAAACATATAGAATTAATAGAATTAAACATAGTAGCAATAGCAATAGCAGTACCACTTGCACTAGCAATAGCAATAGCAATACCAATATTAGTAGCAGTAGCACTAGCGTCACTAGCGGTAGCAATAGCAATAGCAGTAGCAGCAGCAAAAGCAATAGCCGCAGCAAAAGCAATAGGAGTAGCAGTAGCAATGGCATTGGCAGCAGCAATAGCAGAAGTAGCAGTAGCAGTAGCAGTAGCAATAGCAGTAGCAATAGCAATAGCAATAGCAATAGCAAAAAAAATGAAACTAGAAATGATGAAAAAAAATTGTGACAGTAATCAAAGAAATAAAAACAGTAACGATAATAATTGTACTAATAAAAAAAATCATTTTAACAACAATAAAAACTAAAACGATAGTGGTAATACTATTGAAAAAAACAAGAAAAACAATTCAACCAACGTCAACAATAATAGTAATAGTAGTAGTAGTAGTAGTAGTAGTAGTAGTAGTAGTAGTAGTAGTAGTAGTAGTAGTAGTAGTAGTAGTAGTAGTAGTAGTAGTAACAGTAGTAGTAGT
>VSDK01026822.1:70398-122905 GCA_009767595.1 Symbiodinium kawagutii
AAATAATGGTGAAAAAAATATGTTAATAATGATCAAAGCAATAATAGTAAAATAAAAAACTAATAATAATAGTAACAATATTAAAAATACAATAGTAGTAGCAATAATGAAAATAATAATCATGAAAATAATAATGTTAAAAAAATAATTAACTTTTAAAACAAAAATAATAAGAAAAAATCATAGCAATTAAAAAATTAAAAAAATAATAATGGAAATAAAGAAAATAGAAATGATATTACCAATAATCATTGTAATAATAATAGTATCAATAAACAAAAAAATTGTAATAACAATTTTAATAATAATGAGAAGAATAGTAATAGTAGTACTAACAATAATAACAATAGAAATAAAAGCAATAATAATAGTAATAACAGCAATAACAATAATAATCATAAAAATAAAGATACTAATAGTCATAGTAATGGTAATAAAAATATTGCTAATAAAAAAATAATCATCAAAATAAAAATAATACTAGTACTAAAAACATTCGTCGTCAAAGGCAACTTTGAGACTCAATGTGGCCCTTGCGCCGAGGGCAGGATTGGTCTGACTCCTGCAAGTCTTGGAGGGAAGGATCATGGTCGTCAAAAGCCACTCTCAGTCGCATGTCCTCTGAGCGGTGAAATGGCCTTCAGAACACCTCGGCCGCGCTGTGAAGACATTGATTCATGGTCCGTTGACCAATTGTTACTGGCTAAGAACGGTTGATTGATGGTTGAATTCCTTTGTTACAATTTCCTATTCAAAACCATCAACATCTGTCTGTTTTGTGGTTTTTGCAAGGGGAATGCATCAATCATGATCAATCAATTGGCATTGTAGAACATCTCAGGCTAACCTCCAAGTAGCACTCGTATTTCTGCATGTCAGCAGGCGGGTTTCATCGCAGGGTCAAGATCCCGGCATGCTGCTGGGGGCTCGCGCCTGGTACTCCCACGGGGAGACCAGGTAGAAGTCGGTGCCTGTCATGACCTGGCGGACGAACAATGGTAGCAGCGGTATTGAAATAATATGAAAACACAAGGGAGACAAAAAGGAGACAAAGGGGAGACAAAGGAGAGACAAAGGGAGACAAAGGGAGACAAGCATAAGCAGCAGCAGAGCAGCGGCAAACAAAAGCGCCGATTCGAGGCCCTACCATGGATAAGTAAGAACCCCTTATAGCTTGTCAGCTATCTGGGGAACAAAGGGGAGACAAAGGGGAGACAAAGGGAGACAAGCATGAGCAGCGGCAGAGCAGCGGCAAACAAAGCGCCGATCCAGAGCCACAAGGGACACAAAGGGGAGACAAAGGGGAGACAAAGGGAAGACAAAGGGGAGACAAAGGGGAGACAAAGGGGAAACAAAGGGGAGACAAAGGGGGGACAAAGGAGAGACAAAGGGGAGACAAGCAAGAGCAGCGGCAGAGCAGCGGCAAACAAAGCGCCGATCCAGAGCCACAAGGGAGAGAAAGGAAAGGCAAAAGGAGACAAAAGGGATCTCTTCTCCCTCTGTTGCGTCAAATGCTCCTTCAAGTTGTTCAGGAAGCGAGCTCTCGGGCGACTGGACGGCCCAGGGCCTCCATCGCTGCGAGCTCCACGCCATTGTGTTGGCCTCCGTGAGTCTGTCGCCCAAGCCCTTGTCTTTCACCTCCTGGTTCTTCTTTCTGGACAAGTTGACCTTCTTCTTCTTCTTGGCCATCGGCGGCGGACAGGGCGTTTCCGGCGCTGGTTCAACGGCCGGTGGCAGCGGTTGAAGCCATCGAAGCCAGGGCCCTTTCAGGTGGCTCCGTGGCTCCACGGCTCCCGGCAGTGCCGGCACTGGGACCGTAATGAGCTGTTGACTGGCTCTGCCTCACTCTGTTCGCTGGCCATCTTCTTCTGTCCACTGTCGCGCAGAGGACCTTTTTGTTTCAAATCCGCCGCGGTCAGCGAAGGCAGTTGCCAGTTTGGGGGCCTTCTTTATCCTCCTTTTGGGCATTGGCACCTTCTTCTTCTCTGTGGCTTGATACGCCCAAGGTGCATCATAGTAGGCGTCTGTGCCTGTGAGGACCTGCAAGTCTTTCAGAGACGGATCATCGTCGTCAAAATCGACAATCAAGCGCATGTCTCTGAGAGGTTCCGTCAGAGCACCGGTGGTAATGTGAAGAATCAAAAATAATAAGCAATATTACATGATTAAAAACAAAAAAAATAAAACGAAGAAAAATATTGACCTCGGAAATTGTAATCATGATTCTGGGGCCGGATAACCCCACATGTCAAAGACTTCGTATTTGATTCTATTCATGTCAGAGAGTAAGGGCGACTTGCAAAGATATACAAATATCAACAAGCACGCGAAAAACTCTTGTGGAATAATAATTTGATATGATATGATGATCGCTATTAACTCGGGTAATCTCTGATTATCATCCGTGGTCTTTGCTGATCCCTGATGATCCCTGATGATCTCTGATGATCTCTGATGATCTCTGATGATTCCGCAAAATCCCCAGTGATCGCTGATGGCCTCTGATGATAAGTGGTGATCTCTGAGGATCGCTGGCGATCTCTGATGATCTCTGATGTACAGAATGCCACACCTGCCACATGAAATGCACCTCACGCACACGAATCACCACGCCTGCCATCAAAAATAGCCGGGAGGCAAGGGCGTCACCGGTCCCCGAAATTGGCACCAGGGCATTGCTGCTGCACAGGCCACACAAAAATGAACATCATGTGTGCAGAATGCCACGCCTGCCACACAAAATACATGTCACCCGCAGGATTCACCAGGCCTGCCATCAAAAATAACCAGGGGACAAGGGCGTCACCGGTCTCCGAAATTGGCACCAGGGCATTGCTGTGCGGCACGGGCGACACAAAATGAACACCATGTGCACAGAACGCCAGGCCTGCCACACAAAATACACATCATGTGCACGAATCACCACGCCTGCCATCAAAAACAGCCGGGAGACAAGGGCGTCACCGGTCCCCGAAATTGGCACCAGGGCATTGCTGTGCGGCACGGGACACACAAAATGAACATCATGTGTACAGAATGCCACGCCTGCCGAACAAAATACATCTGCACGCGCACGTTTCACCACGCATGCCATCAAAAATAGCCGGGCGACAAGTGCTTTGGATCCCACCCACTGCACATTGCGATTCATCTTGGCGCTTTTGAATTTACCCGAGATACACCAGCTCGGCCTGTTCCAAATGGAGCCTGCTTTTCTTTTGTCACGCAATCGACACATTCTCCAACTGGAACGTCCACAACATCAGTCAATCTGACCTTCTTTTGGATGATTGTCATGATGACGCTCTTATTCTCATGCAGAGGTGCGCCAGTCGGTCTAGATCCCGTTCATGGAACTCTTCCTCTCCGATTCCTGAGCAACCTGCTGAAGAAGACATCCTGATGCCCGTTCTTCTCGCAATACCTCTAGCGATGTGGATGTACCTTTCGACACCTGGAACTTCATTACCCCCAATGGTCGGGCTTGACTCAAAAAAGGACGTGAGACAAGTCCTAGCGTACGAGGATGCCTGGGTACCAAGTCCCCGCACGCTAAAATTGCGTCAAAAACATGCGCTACTTCACAAGAAAAACAAAAACAATCATTCAATGCAATCATCATAATGAACGATAACAAAAATAGTAATAATAATGATAAAAAAATTAAAAAATAATAATTCAAAAAAGCGAAAATAATAGTTAGTAATCAATAATTAATAATTAGCAGTTTGTCATTAGTAGTTAGTAGTAGCAGCAGTAGTAGTAATAATAAAAATAATAGTAGTAATAGTAAAAGTAATAGTAATACTAGTAGTAGTAATAAAAAAAAATAATAGTAATAATAATATTGATAATAAAAAAAATATTAATAATAATAGTGGCAATAATAAAAATAATAGTAGTAATAGTAGTTGTAATAGAAGTAATAACAATAATAACAGTAGTAAAAGTAATAGTAATAATAATAATAATCATAGAAAAAGAAGAAGTGGTAGTAGTAGTAATAACACTGGTAATGCTGGTAGTAATAATAGCAGCAATAATCGTAGTAGTAATAAAAATCATTGTAATAATAGCAATAGCATTAACACTAAAAATGATAACAATAGAAATAAAAATAATAATAATGAAAAAAGCAATAGGAGTAATAACAACAACAAATACTACTAATAATAGAAATAATAATAATACTACTAATAATAAGAATAAAAAATTGTAGTAGTAATCGAAATACTATTAATAAAATGAATGATAATAAAAAAAATGATATTAGTAATAATAATGACAATAATAGAAATAAAAATAATAACAATAATAATAATCATAGTAACAATAAAAATGTTAGTGAAAATAAAAATAACAATAGTAATAATACAAATAATATTAGTAAACAAAAAAGATCAATATATAATAATCATTATAATTAAAATAATTCTAATATTAAAAATATGTTAATGAAAAAAAAGAAAATTAATACTAGTCAAAATAAAATAAATTAAAATAATAGTAATAAATTTCAAAAAATGAAAAATAGCAGTAATAAAAAAAATTAGCAATAAAAAACAATGTTAGTAATACAAAGAAAAATGTTAATACTAGAAAGAGAAATAATAAAAAACAATTGAATAGAAATAATAAAAACAAATTTTAATAAACATTGAAATATGAAAAAAAACAATAGAAACCATAAAATAATAATCATAATGATAATAATAATAATGAGAACGGTAATAATAGTCAAATTAAAAACGGTAGTAACAAGAATAAACACAAAAAAATAGAATTAAAATAAAATGAAAAAATAATGCTAATAATAATGGAAATAATACTCATATTATGAAAACATGTAATGATAAGAATGATAAAATAATAAGAATAACACTTATTAGAATAGCAATAATAATGTTAATAACGATAATAATAATAGTAATAAGCATAATAGTTATAATAGAAAGATTAATATTAATAAAAAAAATATTAATAACATTAAAAAAATGGTAGTAATAATAAGAATAATACAAATAACAATAGCAAAAAACAATAAATATAATAATGAAAGGAATAATGGTAATAATAAAAATAATAATCAAAACAATACTAATAATAGTAAAAATAATAATGGTAATAAAATAATAATAATAGAAATAATAGTAATAATAATAACAACAATCCAAAAAACAATAGCAACGCAAAAACAATAATTACTACTTTAATAATAGTCGTAAGAAAAGGAATGCTAGGGAGAGGACAAATGATAAGAATAATTGCGGGCGAAGCAGTTGTAGTTCTTGGAAGTCTGGCTCATCGTCGTCAAAGGCAACTCTGAGACTCAATGTGGCCCTTGCGCCGAGGGCAGGATTGGTCTGACTCCTGCAGGTCTTGGAGGGAAGGATCATGGTCGTCAAAGGCCACTCTCAGTCGCATGTCCTCTGAGCGCTGAAATGGCCTTCAGAACACCTCGGCCGCGCTGTGCAGACATTGATTCATGGTCGGTTGACCAATTGTAACTGGCTAAGAATGGTTGATTGATGGTTGAATTCCCTTGTTACAATTTCCTATTCAAAACCATCAACATCTGTCTGTTTTGTGGTTTTCGCAAGGGGAATGCATCAATCATGATCAATCAATTGGCATTGTAGAACATCTCAGGCTAACCTCCAAGTAGCACTCGTATTTCTGCATGTGAGCAGGCGGGTTTCATTACCAGCTTTGTGTGTCAACTTGGGATTACCTCCAGGATTTGAACATAACAATTATTCGTTTATTGGTGAGGGGCACACGTAGCTCATCCCGCTCCATGTTAACTGATTACATTTAAATAAACATGAAAAATAATGAACTAATTTGCTTCGCTAATATCTGCTGTGGATTCGTGGCAGTAATGATTAAATTAGCAATGAAAATGATGATAAGAGAGCAGTAATAAATATAAAACAGGTGGTAACAATAAAAAAGAACGAATGGCAATACCCAAACCAGAAATAGTTCTGACTAATAAAAAATAAAGATGATAAAAATAAAAATGATAACATTTGAAAAACAAAATAATACTAACGGTAATGTCAATATCAAAAAGAGAAAAATAAACAATTGTAAAACAGATTTTGGTACTGTGAAGAATCAAAAATAAGAAGCAACATTACAAAAAAAATCAAAAAACGAAGAAAAATATTGACCTCGGAAATTCTGGGGCTGGATAACCCCACATGTCAAAGACTTCGTATTTGATTCTATTCATGTCAGAGAGTAAGAGCGACTTGCAAAAATATACAAATATAAACAAGCACGCGAAAAACTATTGTGGAATAACGGTTTGATATGATATGATGATCGCTCTCTGATAATCTCTGATTATCATTCGTGGTCTTGGCTGATCTCTCATGATCTCTGATGACTCCTCAAAATCCCCAGCGATCGCTGATGGCCTCTGATGACAACTGGTGATCTCTGAGGATCGTTGGCGATCTCTGATGATCTCTGATGCGCAGAATACCACGCCGGCCACGCACGACTCGCCAGGCCTGCCATCAAAAATAACCGGGCGGAAAGGGGATGACTGGTCCCCCAAATTGGCACCAGGGCATTGCTGTGCTGCACAAGCCACACAAAATGAACATCATGTGCACAGAACGCCACGCTAGCCACATGAAATACATCTGCGCGCGCACGTTTCACCACGCCTGCCATCAAAACTAACCGGCGACAAGTGCTCTTCGGGAGCCGAGGTTCCAGGTTTCCAGGAACTCGTTCGTCACTTGGGATCCCTGCTCGGAAGCTTTCGAAAACCAGTCTTGATCAGCTTTATGACGAAAGCGGAACAATAAGCAAAAACATTTAAAACTGTTTAAATCCGAAACATAGCAAAACTATGGCAACCCAAGTCTTGGGAATCTTTCTTGTTGAAACTTCATTTCAAATGCCAACCTTACTTGGGAATTTGTCTTGCAAACCTTACTTCAGAACCTTCTTGGAACTTTCGGAACTTGCAACGAAACCTTTCTTAATATCCGTGCTTGGAAGCATTACTTGTAAACCTTGGGAATTTTAGCTGCGAACTAGGCTGAAGAACCTCCCTTGGAAACCTGTTTTGGGAGTCTTGCTTGCCACCTTTGCATGGAAATCTGTCTTGGAAACACTTTTTGTAAATTTCACTTGGGACGCGAACCATGCTTGGGAACCTCACTTGGAAACCTGTCTTGCAAACCTCACGTGGGAACTCGTCTTGGCAACCTCCGAAACTTTGCGCCGGAAACTTACTTCGGAATCTGTCTTGCAAACCTTACTTAAGAACCTCTCTTGCGAACTTTCGGAACTTGCATGGAAACCTTTCTTAAAATATTTGTTTGGAAACCTTACTTGCAAGCCTGACTTGGGAATTTTAGTTGCGAACCATGCAGAGGAACCCCGTTCCTCATGTGGGAAATCTTGCTTGGAACCTTGCTCCGGAACTCTGGGACCCAGATCTTTGGGAATCAAGGTTGCATGCTTTCTGGAAACCGTTCCTCACCTGGGAACCTTGCTTGGAACCTTTCTGGAACTTTGGGAACCCAGTACAGCTTAACCACACCAAGGCACGCTGCTGGCAGGGCTCCGCTAGGAGAACTGCTTGTTGCTTATGGGCAAGTACACTTGAATCAGTTCCATGTGAATTCCTCAACCCAAGCAATGGTAAGTCCACAGATCATGATACTGATGCAAAGGGTGGGAGTGGTATCCTGGAAAACGCAAACACCAGTTCCAATGAGTTCATGGAATTCCTTGGTCTCCTCAGGCAATCCCTGACCCAATCGGTCGTTGATTCCTGGTGCCATGCCAAGACCTCCCAATTGCACTTTGCACCTGCATCTCTCGATCCTAGGGAAATTGCGGAATCTCGACGAAACAGCTCTGGAACAAGTGGATCATTGTCTCAGCTGTCTCGCCATGTTCCAAAATTCCCTGAGGACTTGGGAACCTTACTTGGAACCTTGCTCCGGAACTTTGGGAGCCGAGGGTCCAAGGTTCCCGGAACCCGTGTGCGCCAATGTTTTTTTTGGAATACCACCCCTGTGGAAAATGGTAGCACGAAAACTCTTCGAAATTCAACTTCAAGGTTCCCAAGTGCCCCAGTTCAAGGGTTGCACCACGGTTACAGGTTCCAGGGTTCCAGGTTTCAGGGCTCCAGGGTTGCAGGGTTCCAGGATTGCAGGGTTGCAGGTTCGAGGGTTCCAGGGTTCCACAGTTCTAGGATTCCAGGGTTCCAGAGTTCTTTCCGGTTTTTGGGTTGGACAAAAAACGAGACACCAGCCTCAACCCTAGAGATTGAAACCCAACTTCTCCGCTGTTGGGAATAATTTGTGAGAATTATCAAGGCCCCTATTTGAACCAGCGTTCACAACCATTGAAGATCATCAGTGGTTTTGCCAGCTGATTGTTGGTGAACATCATAGCACCGATCATTATATGCATCAATCACACCATGATCAGTGGGTGATTCACCACCAACAAGCATTGCGAGCTGGTGAACCAACCATTCAACCACCATCGATCACTCCTCATTCACCATCCATTGACCATCCATGAATCCATTTTTATCAGTTTATTGATTACCCCATCATTACCGCATCACTTTTTAAGCCATTTTTGAAGCCTTCCACCCTGGCTCCACCCACGGGTCCTTTAGCTCCTCCACCAGACCTACATTTGCCTGCGCCATGCTCGCTTTGCCCTGCAGTTTCTGGAAGAAGTCGCGTTGCCCAGACGCCATACACGACCAGGCCAACAGGGAAACATCCTGAAAGCAGCAACCTTTGGAAAGGTTGGTGGTGAATCAACTGGTTGATGGTAGGCTGTTGTTGGTCAATTGGTAGCTAATAAGCAAGGTTCGTGGATCAACATGATTTATGATTGCCAGATTAAATTGATTCTCAATCGTTGGTGAATCATGTTACCAGCCACTCATGATTCATGATGGTTGATAATGTCTGATGGTGGTTGATGATTATTGGCTTGAGGTTGGCATCAGAACGTCTCAACAACAACCAATCCCACATCCCTGCTGTATGTTTGATTTCATTGAATGACGAACTCGCAAAACAGAATCCAACATGAAAAAGAAGCTGCAGAAATCACACCAGCACACGTCCAGCACACATCCCAAAATGTCAAAACGTGATCCCTGACCCTTTGATGTCCTCAGGCGAGAAATTGGTCAATTTGCTTTCAGCACATTGCAAGCCCTTCTTCAGCAGAGCTGTTGCTTCAGAATTCGCCGAAAGTTTCACCAGTGAAGCAGCTGACCAACAGGTTCGAGCCAAAGACGCAGCTGAGAACTCGGCAATTCGATCTCCGCACGAACTCAAAATGCTGGAGACCAATCTTGGGTCAACAGGCGTTGTCTCCTGAAGCAAAGCACAGGCACCTGCACATTCCTCCAACTTTTGATGTAGGACTTTGGGATGGTGCAACACGGCATGGACTTGCCATACCAATCTTTCCAGCTCGCCTCCTTCCTGTAACCCGGGCAAACTCTTCGACAAGAACTGCAGAAGCCGTTGCTGCTGTGCAGGAGTGGCTGCTGGTGGATTATGAAGCTCAGCAATGAAGCTGTTCAAAGCCAGTAGGGCTTGACGTTTCGCTGGGTTCTTCTCCTGTGTGATGCCGGTAAATGAACTGTGGTGATTCCCAGTGGCTAAGTAGTGGATGGGTAGCCGTTCATTGGTTGATTCTTTTCCAAGAAAGCCCAAGACTGTTGACCTCTAGTTTTCTGACTGATGGATAGCTCCATCAACTGTCAAATCAGTCACGACACATCCATATGAATCAAGTTTCCCTCAATTTCGTTTCTTAAAATATGGGTACCCCTAAGTTCTGGGCGGCTTAATACTAAATCCATGGTCAATAAGGTGGACGATTGCTACAAATGAGTCAACTTAGATGATGACAGGGGGTACCCCTATGCCTTAAGAAACCACCACCACCTTCACATCCTTCGCCTATGACCCATCCGTACCTTGGGACCCTGCCTGACCCAGCGATGTCGCGATGTCCTGGGGCAAGTGCCGCAGCGGTGCAGCCGTGGGCGCCACCGGATCCACGTGTCCGTCCTGTCCATCGTCCGAGTCGGAGAGCGCCTCCCATTTCTTGTACCATCGCTCGATGGGTGCCATGGAAACCCATGCTGCGGCACTGATGGTTGCTGGGGTGAATGGATGTGAATGGCTCATCTGAAACTGATTGGCTGACCTTGAATGGTTGGTGGATGTTGGTGGGTGTTGGTGGGATGAAGGGCCAAACTGATTGGCTCACCTCAAGTTTAAACCTATAGTGGGGACAAAGATGGGCCCATGCAAATGGCACGAAATGGATGTACTAGTTGGGTCTACTACTCGTACTACTTTCGTTGATCAATGATGCCTAACTCCTTTGGATGACGAGAAGTTGCGAAGTGGAAGAATCTGAAGCAACACATCTCTTTGAAGCAGCTGAAGGGTGACCATCCAGTGGTTTCATCACTGTATCCCATGAGCTGACAGCAGCACTGACACAGCTCAGCAAAAAGACCACTTCGTTGATCTCTGTGCTTCGGAAAGCATTGAGGCAGCTATTGTTTGAGGTTCACATTGCTGTGGGTCAAACACCAACTGCAACCCTCATGAACACCCAAGAAAGGCACCTTTGTTTGGAGATTTTGGAGCTCAAGCCTAGCCATGGTTGCTTTGGCCACCAGCAAGCTGCTCTTTCTTCCTCCGCCGATGGTTGCCACTGATGGCAGTCTTGTTTCGACGAGCCTACTGATGGTGAAACTGGGGCGAGCAGTCACTCAGCCCCAAAATGAGAACCATTGAGGGCATCGCGGCAACGCTTGAAACTCATGTGTCACTTCAAAATCCTTTCAACAACCTGTTTTTTCAGTATTTCAATATGTTTACTTGAATATTGCTGATGTTTCTAAATATTTCATGATGAATGATTTGTGCTTGATGCTGAATGATGGGATCTGAACCCGCCGCCACGCGTTTCTCTTCAGCGGTGCACTTCGGCCGGTGTGTTGTTGGGGTGTTCGAGGTGAGACTTGTCGAGAAATGGATCAGGGCACAGTCTCTGCTCCGTGCCATGATACAAAGGCCCATCATGGGACAGTTTCATGGCAGCAGATTGGAAATATTGTTGCAAATGTTCTTCTAACTTTTTATGTTCCCTCTTTTGCGGGCTTTTTTGGACGCATGCCCAGAATCGCGTCCAGGAATCCGATGCTCCATGTGCAGCGTTGAGAATGGGACGCTTCTGTTGGGCCATCTGTGGGGCAGTGGCTTTGGCCGCTCGGATGCTCTGTGCTTGGTTTTGGTACTTGCGGAGCACATCCTCGTAGATCAGCATCTTTAAACGCGCAGGGCCCTTGACTGAATGGCTGACAGTCTCGGTCTCATCGATGGCTGGTGGATGCTCGAAATCTGTGTCCACATGTTCCAAGAGAGCGTCGAAAATGCGAGTGCCTGCTATCATCTGATTGTTCCTGGCAGCTGTTGCGTGCTTTGAAGTGATGTTTGGCCGAGACCCTGCAAAAACAAATCCCAAATCACCCCGCACACACGTAGGGAATCCGTGTGGCCATCCAAACTCATGCCTGATGACCAGAGATAAACCAAACATTTTTGCGAGTCGAACATGCAATTCGGTAGGCCCATCCATCAAGAACATTTAGTTTGTCAGCTTTAGAGGCTCAGCCAACACTCAACAGGACTGCATCCACTGGGGTTGGCGTCGCGCCAGGTTCTTGAAAACGCTGATGGGCTGATGGGTGAAAAGCCCGTACCCCTGCTGGTGACATACCAAATAAGCAAATAAGCACACGGGTCTCTGGTTGGATGCTCATGTTCGTGCCCCTACTTCTCTGTTGAGAACGTGGGATCCATCCACAAAACTAAGGATGGACAACTTTTTCGTGCAAACCCTGGCACAAAAAAAACACATCTGAAGTTTGTCAAAGCATCTCATCTGCTGTGTTTTGATTGTAGTGCATTCCTTGCCGCGCTTGGAGTTTGACATCTGTCACCAACTTGTGCATCGGAGCCAGGTCGTGTTTCACATCATTCTTCGCCCTCAGATCCAGTTCCATGGGCGAAAGCCGTTGAGTCGTCCCTGCTCCACAGGACTGCAGGGCGGCCAGCAAGCGACTGAAGGTGGCTTCCCCGTTGTTCGCCACGTCCAAGATATCAAACAAGGCCTGACCACTGTGGCGAGTGGTGACGCTGAGCTACCTGCTATGGAAGAGAAAGCTACGGAGCATCTCAGAGATATGGCATGCCAGCGCCCTATCACTAGCTAGAATCATGGATCAAAGATACATCAAGCATTGTACCCAAGTCCAACTTCTGAAGTTTATCATTTATCATTTCATGAAATGATCCTTCAGGCTCGCGTTTTTGAAATAGCCACTGCTGACCTGAATCAAGGACCAGTTTATCATTTCCCACCATCATCATTAACCATCACCATTGACTTTTAGACATTTAATTTCTGATTTAAGCCAGAAACAATTGCAATTTCTGAGGTCATATGTTTACAATTCACCTATTTGCCTTGATTTTCAATCAAATTTCCAAACCCTTCGACAAAGTTCCCTTTATAATTTTCTTCGAATCAACTATTTATTGAAATTTATTGATCCTTTCTCTCTCTCTCTCTCTCTCTGCAGCGCCATTTGATGATTTCCTGCAGTATATTTCATGATTCACCTATATTTACCTCACAATTCGCCTATATTTACCTTATAAATCCTTACATTTATCTTCCCTAGATTTACCTGATAAATCCCTACATGTACTTCAAAAATCCTACGGTTTTCTTGATAAATCCCTAGATTTGCCTCATAAATTATCCCATAAATCTCCCATCCTGAGCTGTCCAAGCCCCCTGCATTGCACCTGCGCGGGGACGCCTGGTTGGAGCTCTGCCAAGCGCGGATCGCGTGCACGGCTCTGATCGCAAAGACCGATGTCCACCATTTGCTCCGCAAAGGAAGTGCTGTCCAACAGCTTGAAGTGATCCTGAGGAAAGAAATTTGTTGGAAACTGCAAGTGCTTAACTACGATGGTTAATAGTGATCCCAATAAGAGTGGTTGATCATTTGATGGAAAGAAGTTGGTTGGAAACTGCGGTTTATGAATGATAATAGTTTAATCACTACTATCATTACAACTATCAACGGCTGACAAAAATATAATGGTCAATAATACTAAACAGCTTGAAGTGATCCTAAGTTTGAAGTGATCCAACAGCTTGGACTTCAAACTTGAAGTAATGACTTAAAAAACTTATCCTGAGAAACTTGAAGTGGTTGACTATTGTGGATAATAATGATCCGAAAAATAGTGGTTGCCATTGATTTCTGATATTAAATTTCTATAACTGCATGAACACAGACTTCATGAGAATCTTTTGATTTATGATAATTATTAACCATCTATGATTGATAGTTAAACATTTTATGATTCACTTATATATCTTGAGAAACTTGAAGTGATGATTTGAGTGGCTAACAATGATCCAAATAATAGTGGTTGATCCAACAGCTTGAAGCGACCCTTGGAAGGAAATGAAGTAGTGGTTAATTCAGGATCATGTTCACAATGATCCTTTGTTAATACAATGATCCTGAGGAAAGAATTTTGTTGGAAACTGCAAGCGATTAACTACTATTACTATGGTTCATAATGATCCTTGGTTAATACAATGATCCTGAGAAACTTGGAAAGAAATTTTTTGGAAACTGCGGTTTATAGATAACAATAGTTGAACTACTACTACTATCATTACAGCTATCAACGATTAACAATAACTACAATGGTCTATAATACCAGCCAGCTTGAAGTGATCCTAAGTTTGAAGTGATCCAACAGCTTGAAGTCCAACAGCTTGGACTTTGGACTTCAAACTTGAAGTGATGACTTGAATAACTTATCCTGAGAAACTTGAAGTGGTTGACTATTATGGTTTTTAATGATCGGAATAATAGTGGTTGATGCAACAGCTTGAAGTGATCCTTGGAAGGCAAGTAAGTAGTGGTTAATTCAGGATCAGGTGAATAATGATCCTTGTTTAATACTTAATACAATGATCTTCCGAAACTTGAAACATGAAGTGATGGCTTAATTAACTTGCTTACTAAGTCAAATAGTTGAAGTCAATTGATTAAGACGTAAATATTTTAAATAGGAATTGCTGGAAACTGCGGTTTTTAAGAATCGTCAAAAATAGGAAATTCTTTATAACCATTATGTTCTAGTTATGACCACATCAACGAATAAGTGACTAGTTTCATGGCTATCATTAATCTATGATATGAGATGTCTATAACTACATGAACGCTGACTTAAGTTCTCAATCATCTTTTGATTTATGATATTAACCATCTTTGATTGATCGTTAAACATCATATTGTGATTTAATGCCACGTTACCAACCATCTGGGACCAGTATTTGTTTAACATCAGCAACTCTTCATCACCTCCATCAACCAACTATCAACCATCACCAACCATCATCAACCATCATCACCAGCCATCATCAACCATCCCTACCCTTCAAAACCAACCAGGCACCCACCCACCATGACATCCCCATGCCGTCCCCATGGGCCCAGGCGCCAGGTCCACAAAGGGATCGCTCAGTCGCTCGTGTTGCTGGCAGCACCGCACACGCAGATCTTCTAACACCGAGGCCGGCGCGAAATGCCGCACCCCTGGCGCCCGCGTGGTCAACATCGCTGGTATAGGCTTGGTAACAAATGGAGCAGCATGAGATACAGCATGATATGTGGCAGGTCGCAGTCCAACTATAACCTATAACATGATTTTTGGGGATATACGGTGCATGTGCAAGGCATTGCTTTTAAATGCGGATGGGTGATGGTTTTGTTGGAAATGTGTGGTGAAACATTGGTGAAACACCTGGTGCCAGATGCGATTGACACATTGGTTGACCATGGAAATATGGTATCAACTTGGCATAGTAGATGTAACCATTTTGGGAGATTTGATTCACCCGATGGACTGCTTCTCAGTAATGATCTTCTTGATGGTTCATGATGAAGTATGATATGATGGCGATCAATCATGATCTATACCCCTCTTCGTTTGAACCCCCGGGCCCCCGAATGCAAAAAAATCAGAAGGGGATTGCGGTTCGTTTTTTGACATCTTGGCCCATCAGCTTCAGGATCCACCAGCAACAGCAACCCTTTGCGATGATCACCTGAGACCTTCCAAGAAATCGCTTGGATACTGCATGGCTCCCAGCACTGGCCACCTCGAACAAATTCTTTGATGGTCAGGCGCCCATCGTGGTCGATATCAATGAGATTGAAGAGAACCTGAGCCATGCAGCACACCACTGACCCCTGATGTGGGAGCAACCGTGGTTATACGGGTGCCATGGTGATCACAAGGGGGCATCAACTAAGCTAAGGCCATGCTAAGGCCTACAGCATGGTGGTGCTTTAGCAATAAATTCTTGCCGCTGCGGAGGGAATTCCGACATGCAAGTGATCCAAAAGTAGACTTTGAGAGCTTTGAATCTACGTGGTATACCCTCACAAGATCAAAGAAAAACCCTGGGGAATTGTTGCAACCAACAATGTAGCAGTATTGAGTATTCATCATCATCATCATCATCATCATCATCATCATCATCATCATTCATCATTCATCATTCATCATTCGTCATTCATCATTCATCATTCATCATTCATCATTCATCATTCATCATCATAAAAAAATCATCATCATCACCATCATCATCACCATCATCACCATCATCATCATCATCATCATCATCATAATCATCAATATCAACTACTATTCATCACCAACCAACTCACTGGGTCTATCTGTGTCTCCGGCCTTTGTCTCTTTCTCACTCATCGACAAGGGGAGCAAGAGCTCCTGGCTCGGCTCCCATCTAGCAGGTTCGCCACACCAGGTCCGGCGCTACTTTGTGTTGTCATGTACGCACTGACCATGAGGACCCACTAGGAGTAGCCTTGTCAACTATAGAATTCTCGCATCATGTTTTGCAAATCGACCAGCTGCTTCACACTTGGCACCAATACTGTTGGGTCGTTGTTTTTCCCTTCATCTCACCTTACACAGTAGGTAGCCAGCTGCAACACTTTTCTCTATAGTCTTGTCCGCAATTATCAGTTCATGGATGATATGATGCCAAGCAAGTGCTTGGCAAAACTAGCCATGATTAGAATGCTCAAACCCCATAGCCATGATCAGGAAGTGCTACTCTACTACTCTGTCATGAATGATGATATAATCATAGCCTGTTTTTAGAATGAAATGCCTAATATAATTTCTAGAGATTGGCGCAATGTATACATACATATAGGCGTACACATGCAAACAAACGATGTCATAAATGCCTCCTGTGTTACCTAAGTGAACATTTTGGCGAACGATGCTATCTGTCAAAGCTGACTGAACACAAAAGATGGTGCGCAAACACATCCTGCGAGCCTGACTCCTGTAGAATGGTTAGTCATACGGATCCTTGTGGCTTGCCGCTTCGCCATCCCTATGATTAGTATCCGCTACCCGCTAAAGTCTTCGGTGAAATTCCAGGGACATCAAGCATGAGCCAATTCAAGACATTTTTCATTGAAATACCGTTCATTTTTAAAGCATTGAGTATGTACTATTATTTGAACAAAACCACACCCTTATTCCTTTGACCATTATCGAACTCTTGCGGTCAGCAATGGCGATAAATGCGTTCTTGACAATTGCTAGCCATTCTCAACCATTATTGTATCATCGCCGTTAACTCAGTACAACAGTACAATGCTGACGTTACACTACCGTGGTTACTATTGTTGTACACTACCGTGGTTCTTGAACGGTTATCAGGCTGGATATGTTTACCATGTTCCACCGGCTAATGACCAGTGATTCATGGGGTTACTACTATTTACCATCATCATTAACCACCACAATTATCAACCATTGTCATTTGTCATTCGCTCGCCCACTTGGACCAACCCAGTAGCAACTGCTACTGACCCATTGTCCAGCAATAAGCGCACTACCATCAAGAACCATCATGGCATTCACCATGAACATAGGATAAATCAGTCAATACGGGTATTACTGCCACAACTGTCCGCCAGCCATGGTAGTCCCTATTAACCACCATTACTGCACTACCGTTCACAATTATGCAACCATAATACTCTCCAAAACCCGCAATTACCTCCCATAATACTAAATACTCACTTATCACCTCCCATCAAGCATGACAACCATCCCCACCTCCTGGTTCCTCCCCTAGTTAAAAGCCACAACCATCCTTACCTCCTGGTTCCCCCCCAAGTTCAACGCGTTCAACACTTGGGATTCACCAGTCATCCACAGCGCGGCTCCTGGAAGTTCTTCAGGAGAAGTTTGGGCGCGCTGGCGCAGTCGTGGTGGAAGCCCCCGTGGACGTTGTCCGCGTCCGCGAACTGCGCTTTGAAGGACCGGAAGCGTTGTCTCACCTGAGTGGAGCTCGGTTCAGCGAATTTTTGGGTGAAAAATGAGCATCATGAACCCCGAATGCCAGGGAAACCATGGTGGGTATACTGGTTGGTGGTTACTAAAAATCAACCAAACAACCATTTAGTTAGACATTTCGGCAAAAAAGTTTGAAACCACCAGCCAAATGATTGATTCATGGCTCTCTCTCTCTCTCTCTGGAGTATTGCTGCTTCACTCATGGTTAAGAATCATGGTATGGCTGAGGTTGAGAATGGTTGGTTATTAGTTGGCACTCAGTGACCAAAACCAGAATTGACAACAACTGGGACATCTAGGATGATATAAACAAGCGATCACAATGCGAACTGATCGAACTGATTCTCTTCCGACGTACTTGCCACCATCCCTAGCACTATGGCACTTCCCTCATGGCTCAAAACGCTTGTTATGCCAGGGGGCAGTGAGCAGCCATACAATCAGAGGCTACCGGATGGAATTGGATGGATGCTTGTCATTTCAAACAATTAGGCTATCACCACGGATTGGGAAACATGCCGAACCACGCCAAAAGGGTTTCTTCCATGATCCTGAGAGTCCTCACCAGCGCGCCGCTTTGCCCAACCCAGGCCTTTTTGCGAAGGTCTTCCAGAAAGAGGGAAGGCTCGGATAAACCGATGGCAGAAACAAATTCATTGCGAGAAATTTCCTGAGATCCGTCCACATCGATCTCTCGGAACATCTTTCGAGCCTCATGCTCTGTCAGGTGTAAGCGGTCCATGATTTTCATCACGAATTCGGGATGCGAAACCGTGCCACTACCTGGGCAGCAGTTGAACCCAAAGATCAAACATGATCTCTGATGTTTGATCACCGGGCGGCACCCTGTCTTAAAAATGTATCTAGTGAAACCCTACCCAACCCCCCACGAAACCCAAAAGAAGGGCCCTACTAAAAACACCGAAACAAAACATCCTGAAGCCCTAAACGAGCCAGTCGAACTCTGTTTCTCCGCCCTTCCACGAACACCACCCAAAAAATCTCTAAATTTGTAATTTCAAAAAACCGCTAAAAACGATGTCTCCTAAGCGAGTTGGAACCATATTGAAACCAAAGTGGCTGTGGGTTGGATGCCCATGAATAACCTTGTCAAACATTAGCCATTACTGATCATTGGTTCTTGGTGCTCAGTTGCCTACTGTAGCATTTGGTGAACGGCCGCTGCTGCGGGCTGGTGCTGGCGCTCCCCCGTATTTCGCCGGGCCTTGACCGCGAGACCCCTCCCGACTACCGGCCAGTTGCGCATCTAGTAGTAGTTTAGTAACTGTTCTTGGTGCTTACCCCTTGCGATTGACCACTTTTATAATCCGCTATCAAAACTACTACCTTTTGACTACTCAAACATTACTTCCGTCACCACTCAACTGGCAGTCCATCACCCATCCCTTCTTAGCTCAGTTGTGATCTATCATCCTTGATAAGCTGAAAGCACCAGCTAAATGCAGTTGACACTACCCATCACCAATCAACTGGTGGTTGGATGTGGTTGGTAGCTGGGTCGCGATCCATATAGTACTAGTTTAACCATCATTGTTGGTGCTTCTCCCTCACGATTAGCCCTTACTAATCAGCTGCTGGTGATTGGTCGCTCACTCAACTGGTGGTGGGTTTAGCTCAGTTGCGATCCAATTTCTGCCACCCATTAACCATCTTGTTGAGCTTATCCCTTACCATCCTTACCATTATCCATCTAGTAGTTCAACACTTTTTGGTGCTTATCCCTTAGCCATTGCCATCCCCAATCACCAATCATTAACCATCACCAATCCACTGGTGGATGGGGTTGGTCGCTCAGTTGCGATCCATGTCCAGGTCGGAGAAGGCCTTTTTGAAGTCGCCGTTGTATCTCCTCTGCAGCCGGTCCCGGAGATCTTCCAGCAGCAAACATGGAGACACCACCGCCAGGGCAGCCGCCAGGTCGCCCAGCATGATGCGACCGGCCTGGAGTGGGACCCCTCCTGGGTAGGTTGGGTGGTTGGTTGGTTGGTGGGTGGGTGGGTGGGTTGGTTGATGATCTGACGAGTTATTGTAAGGTTATATCCAGCAACAATGGTTAATAACAGGGGATAATAAGCAACAATACTAGGGGATATACCTGCTATATATGGCTATGGGGTTGACCAATCAATTTCATGGGGGATAAGTTCACCAACAATAGTAGGGAAAACAATGGCTAATGATAGGGGGAAAAAGGGTACAGGGTGAACTGACCCACTGCCCTTTCCAGCGCGGTTTTGTTGGCGTTCTATACTGGTTAGTCCGAAGATGTCGTCAGTAATGCTGCTTAGAAGTTGGTTTACAATCCCCTCATGATAAGTTGGCACATACCTAGATATAGTTATATCTGCCATTTGCCTGGTAGTTGCCCTAAATATTCATGGTAGTCACGCTTAGTTCACTTAGGGAACTAAGCTCACTTATCAGCCCTGGGGGTGTACCACTCTCTATGGGGTAGCAATGCCGGTGCCAGAAGCAGTGTTAGCCCAGGCCCTCAACAGGCGCCTTGTGGTCGCTTTCATGGCAAATGGCCTTGAAAACTGCCAGATGCTCTTCCTGGGCCAATGGTTGCAATGGTTGGTGAATTGATCTTTGGAAATGAGGATTGAACCAACAGGAGCTTGACCACCACGAAGCAACCATTGGGGGGAAAGAGTTACTGGTTGGTGGTTGAACCGCCCCTATGGAAAATAGTAGTCAACCAACCAACCATGTGTGAATACATTGGGGAAAATATAAAACATGCCAAGAACCACCAACCAGTAGTTGTTTAACCACTACTGTGACTTACTATCCCCGATTGTTAACCAATGGTACTGATTGTAAGCCCCACACTAGCCAGTAGTTGTTGAACCCATTATTCTTGGCTATCATCCCCTATTAGTCATCCAGCCGGCCAGATTACTCAGTGGCTTGCCTTCTGACCATCTGTGACCTTGCCATCTGACTAGGCCAACCTGAAAAGCCCAAAAGCTAAAGCTATCGATCGCAAGGGGCTAGGCCAAGCTGTCAGTTGTCCGAAGAATGCAACAGCTGTCTTGCCGTTTATTGTTGCAAAGGCAGCTGCAGCATGCGAACTGCAGGTGGGTTGATTATAGGGGTATAAACTTCCCGACGGGTTGCCAGTGACGATCCAATCATACATGTTGGTTGATGCAAAGCACATGGCTGAAACTACTGCTGACGGTAATCCCTTTTCACCCAGCTTATTGTTGGTATCCGTCATTGTGAGTCCAAGAATGATCGGCTATTTTACTAGTTACCAACCAGCGGCCACTTTAAGTTATTTCGTATGATGAACATCCTTTTGAACAAGATCATTCGCCATCATTCATGGCCACTACACTATGAACACATTTAATTCACATAAATCGACTCTTGTTAACCAAACACTAAGCGTCAAGCGTTATCTTTTTTTCTGAATCATTATTGTGAAAAACAATCCTTTGCACCAGTCATTCACTAACCATGGCTCACCGTTCACATGAATAAGCAAAATCAAGAATTTACAACACTCGTTGCCAGTTATTCGCACCATTTCGCACCATTAGTGACATTCATTACCCATTGTGAGCTATCCCCCATCACCGATTCATAATTACCTTGGCTGACCATTATCATAGCTATTCCCCCAAACGTTGTAAGATATAAGTTGGTTAACGGTGGGCATTGAACAAGCTAGCAGCAACTAGTTGCCAGAGCTATGTTCCCCAACTCAGCTGATGACTTCGGGATGTGACAAACGGTGACCATGGTTGTCTGAGTTGGTCATGGCTCGTGGCTGGTTAAGTATCCATACTTCATTATCAACCACCACTGATACGCCACTGCTTCACCCCTGCTGTCCACTGTAAATCATTATCACAACCCTCATGAACCAGCATCAGCCAACTTCTCTCTCCCCATAATTTATGGCCACTTATGGCCACTTATCACTGTCATCCATCATTCACCATACCCATTCATCAGCAATAAGCAACCATCAAAAACCAACCATCAACTACTAACACTTGACCAACCATCATGATCCATTCAGCATCATTTAACCATGAATAACTATGCTTGACCAACCATAGGTCATCCCACATCCATCCCCAGGGGCTCTACGCCACGGGGTGCTGCGCCCCCACCGCAACGGGGTGCGCCGCCCAGCGTCAGGCTCGTTGACGTTCACCAGCTGCAAGCGACTCCCAAACTCTTGGAGCGTCAAGCGATGGGTCAGAGCCACCTACCGGGTGGACATTAGTTGATGGTTAGCTGATGGTTAAATGATGGTTTGTTTATGGTTATCTTGTCAGATGATGGTCAAATGATGGTCATCAGTTGATGTTAAATAATGGTTGATTCAACCAATGATGGCTGAATACTGATTGAATCATGGTTGAATCACGATTAGTTCATGGCTAGTAGTTACATCATGATGGTTGAACAATGGTGCGTTCGCAAATGGCCATTGATGAGCTATTAATCATTAAGCACATCCGCAAGCGTGTGGCAAACAAATCATGTTTCATAGTCGTGGATGGTGGGTGGTGGGCAACGGCAGTAGGGATGAACGAATCAGAATAAGGGTAGTCATGGCGAATCGGATCATAAAAAGCGTGGCTTGATTCATCTCAAAATTGGCTGATCGATGGATAATGATGGTGAATGGCAACTGTTGGCTACGGCCATGCTGGTTTCCATCCAGCAATACGGCTCGGATGTGATCATTTTTGGGATTGTTATGACCCTTGACAAGTTATACCAGCCTTCATCCGTGACCGCTGTCATCCAATATCCCACCCATTGACGGACCATCCAAGACTCTATGTTCGAGAACTCCATCCGTCAACTATAACCACGACAATAACCACCACAATAAACATCACCATCCTCCACCACAACCATCCCCCACCATCCTCCACACCACCACTTCCCCCCCACCCTCCACCCTCCACCTGTGAGTTGTCTGCCATGATCATAATGGCCTGCAGCATGGTGTAGCGACACGCCAGCCATCTCCGTCGCAGATCCTCCACGGATCTCACGGGGGCCGATGCCTCGACGATGACGTAGAAACCGACCAAGGTCACCCGGCCCACCGACTTGAAATCCAAGCGATCGAAGATGCCTTGGGGCCACGGAGAAGCCCAACGGGTTGAGGGGGGTCACCGGGGGGTGGGTGAGTGGGGGTTGGAGGTTGGACATGCTTGGACCGGCTAAGTTGATGCAAAGCTGGTGGTTTGATGATCTTTGGTGAGCTTTGAGGGTTGTTTCTGGGACAGAGAGCGGTGGAATGATGGATTGATAACGGATGGATTCATGGAGAAATGCTGGCGAAATGATGCTTGGCAATGACTGGGAAGTCTTACTAACGCTTTATAAGTCACAATCACATTTTTTTTACCACTTAGTTCACAAAAAAACAAACTAAATTGAGTAGTTCCTTGGACAACTCATCCATTTGTGATGACTGCTGCTCAAGCGAGTTGCGGAGAACAAGCAGCAGAATTCAGCTGATTAACTACCTGGCCAACCATTTCTGTTTGAACCAACCAGTAATTTCATATGACACGATGTAGTGAACAACAGTCGGGATTCAAACAAACACCATGCTTAAAAATACCAAGCAAGTTTTCACACTTGATGGTTGGAATGGTCAAGCATGAGAGTAAACAATGTACGGCATCTTCACGAGTACTTGTGACAAAACGTTGATGGCAAATAGAACCCAGATCGGATCGCAGCATTCTCTGAACATCTCGATCGACACCTCCGTTCGCAAATAGAAACTGATACCAGGATTTCTGGAACTGATCATTGCTCATAACAGTTGGTGCTGCAAAAACTGGCAGCTAGTCTTCGGCCTTTGGAGCCCAATTCAGCCTACAGGATCAACTGATCAGGTGCTCATAACAGTTGATAATGTTCCACAACTTGCAAGTGTTGATTTGCTCAACCCAAGGGTTCCCTACATCCTTTCCAGAAACTCAGCACAGCGAAAGCAGGTGTGGAGCCAGGTGCTGTCTCGAACTTGTTTGGACTGCCATTCGAAGCCATGACGTGCCAAAGCACGGGCCAACTCAAGCTTTGTGATCTGCCTTGGAGTCCATCATGGGATTCACAGCGGTTACTGATGGGAAGTAAGGCCATCATTGATCAACAATTCATGGTTTGTAGAATGGCTGGTCCGGTCCAATGATTGAAAAATGTTCATGGCCCTAAAAGGCTGAAGTTCTGTCAGCTTGATGGTTTGATAACTGGCAAATATGTAAATCTGAGGGGCCAGGGGTTGCATAAGGGGAAGGGAATCACCAAATGATCCATGTCAACTTGCACTTGCCGGGCAAGGCCTTGGATTGAGAACAAGATGCTCTGCATGTGGTAGTTGGCATGTTCACCCACATGTCCTATAGATGCAAAAGCGATGAAATACCTGATTTCATGTGATTTCACTTGATTCGGATAAATTATTCATGTTACCAAGGAAGCAATACGAAACGTATGGTTGATTATACTTCTAAAGCTAATGGCTATAAGATCAACCACTTGATCAGCCGGCCATGCATCGAGGATCCGCTCTGGCAAGTCCTTCATGAAGGTCTCGAACGCCTGCCATGGCGCTGTGGGGCGTCACCAGCCGCCTTTCCAATCGCGGTCATCTGCCTTTGGGTACACCCATCACTCTGTTCAAAACAGCAGTTCCAATCAGTAGTTGATTCTTTTTTCCTATTCCCCCACCATCATCCCATTCCAACAGCTTGGGCTCCCACCATCCACACCCACCCCTCGCAGGTGCACCACACCATGGCCTCCTTAATGGTGGTGAACTTCTCCAGCAGTTTGGTGCGGAAATCCTCCATGGCTCCCCTTGAGCTCATGCCGAATCCTGGTAGCCCCGGGACGAAGCGCTGCGGTTGGATCTGACGGCTGCTGCGGTGGGAAGGGCTGCTGGAGGACTCGCGTTGTCGATCCAACTTGGGAGACAAGACAGCAGGACCGTTGGGAGTCATGGAGGAGCGCCGGCCCATGTAACCTGAAGCGCGAACTGCTTGGAGGAGCTGGGAGCTTGGAGAGCTGATTTGTTTGAGGGAAACCAATGGAGGAAATTCAGTGATTGGATTTTGAAGATGAGTGGCAATAACAAGAAGATGAACATAGGCGTTGAAGAGGTGTCTTAGTGTCAGTTGGGGAAGACTAGCAACCGTGAGTCAGCTTATCACCAACGATTGGCCTATGAATGGATCATCACTTCGGTTCTGGGGATAGCAGTCAGGATTCCTACAGTAAGTTCCACATGGGTCAAACATCGACAAAGTCATGAAACCCAAGGAACCAGTGAAAAAATCACTGACCATATGTACTGACCATCATTGACCACCAAGAAAATGCAGTTTCCACCGCAACACTACTGCTGAAAGCAGATTCTGGGGCCAGTCACTGTAGGTTTCCAGCATCGAAGCCCGCCGCGGTTTCGAAATGGGTTTGGTTTCCTCCTTGTTCTTGGGATTGCGCGGGAAGATTCGATCCAAGACCTGAAGACTGGAGCCGGAGAAAGATTTGCCTCTGCACATCCTGCTCTTACACAGAGATGGATATTGGATGAGATTAAGCTCGATTAGAATTATGTGAGAGATTAGATTTGGATGGATTGGGAAAGAGATACGGATAGATACGGTATACAACAACATGCAAAAGCAGTTTTGTGCAAGAAATGGTCGCGCGTCGACCAAGGCCTTTAAAGAAGGCAAGAATTGAGGCACACCCACAGGCGCACACACACATATATGGAAGACATGCATTATATATATAATATACAAAAAACATTTATGTGTATTGTCCATCTATCTCTGGGATAGCTGACTGGGCTACGCTCTCGCTTCGTCAATATTGGACATTCAGCGATTATGTGGCACGCTTGCCTTCTGATTGATGCGTTGGTCGTGTATTAAAGTGGCAGCCTCCTGGTCGTAAGAAAGTGGGCCGGCCTTCTTCCACATGGGACAGCAAGTTGGAATAATTTTCCGTTTTTGTGACTTGGGAGATTGGGAACAAGCAGCTGCAGACGTTGGATTTTGGCAGAGTATGAGGGATGATTTCGTTGCATACTGTCTGCAGTTGATCTAGTTTTGTCTCACCTTGCCTGCGCCCCAAATGGGCTGCCCCCCCGGACATGCAGGTGCAAAGTCAAAGTCGTCCATCTATCTCTCTATCCGTCAATCAAGCTAATCTATCTAATCAAATCTATATAATCCAATCTATCTAACTAGCTATATCTATCTATATTTGTGCCTGCGTGCGGGTTTCCACTGTTTTCTGGAGCTTAGCACAATGGATCCGCTCAATTTTGGTGGCCAAACTTCTACCCCCTGGTTCAGTCGCAACCGTCAAATGCAAGCAAAGATAAGAAATCGTCTACAACCTTCTGTAGGCCAGTGGTTGGTATCATGATCCTCCCTAACCCCTGGATCCCCCGACGGACCCCATGCAATCTACGGATCACCTCCCCTTAGTTCTACTGGCAAGGCACATAGCTGACCTCAGGTTCGCTGGCCAACGGATCCGGCTCGACCTCATCTGCCTTCTTCTTGGCGGCCTCCAACCGTTTGATCCGCTCCTCCTCTTTAGCTTTTTCCAAGGCGCTGGGCCCCAACAAGCTCTGCTTCAGCTTGGGATGTTGGAAGAACTTGCCTTTCAACACTGGCAGCATATTCCAGTTGTCCTTGGCCAGGTTTTGCCGCAGTTCGCCTGGGAAGTGGATGGATTCGTCCGACAAACCCCATTGGCACTGGCACTTTTTTCGGGTGCACAGCAACCGAGCGCCTTGGACGCTTCGGATTCTCATCTTGTCACATACTGAAGCTACAGAAGGGTCCCACGCAGCCAGCATCATCCAGCAACCACCTACAGGGTATAGCAAGCTGCTAGCAGAAGCCCCAAGCAGCCAGCAACCCCACCGCAACCCCACCCCACCCGCCTGCAGATTGCCAGTAGACCGAGAGTTTCTCATCGAAGTTACTGGAAGGACCTGGGATCCGCTTGAAGCATTGCAGCTCGTCCTTCGAAAAGCGTTGGCTCACGGGGCCCAAAGGTCCTGCCACAGTGCTGCAGCTGAAATTTGCACAGGCGGCTGAAACATGGGAAGAATGAAGGTCGTAGCACCATCATTCCTCAAATCTCTCCAACACACATCATTTTTTTTAAATAAAGGTACTGGTATTGACATGTATTGATCATTGTAATTGATTCTAATTGCAGCTGTTCCAAGGCTTTTCTCCAGTCGCTCACAGCCAAAGCCATCCAAGTTTCACAAAGCATCAGCTGTTTCCAGCCCACCCTTGTGGCCATGTAACAACCCACCATCACACCATCAAGCCACTCCAAGCCTCCCCCTGTCTCCCCATGTCTCAGTGACCTGGGGTGCCCTTGCTCTGCGACCGCTGGGAGCGTCTGGAGCCTTGTTCGCTCTTGGGCCGCTGTGGTTCGCTGGCGCTCCGCTGCAACCGCAGCGACACGGAGTCCGGCGCACTGGCGGGGCGTTGCTCCGTGCTGTCGTCACCTGGAGCCGGGAACACCAAGCACCTGGCAGCTAACCAAGAAACCAATGAAGTTCTCAGTGGGTGGGTCCTGTTGGAAGTTTGGCCAACAAACTCATAGAATCGAATAGGTCAGACCCCAACATCAACCGGATACAATTTGGCAATCACTCTCATCAACAACGAACCATTCATCAACCAACGATTGAGCGTCGTTCACCCATCATTCACGACGAGCTAAAAAGCATCCATCAATTCACCACTTATTAACCACTAACTCCAAACATGAATCATCTTGATTTCACCATCTTCCCACCACTAACTCCCTTTCCATGTCATCGATATGGTGGTTTCTGAAAATAGGGGTGTCCCTAGATCATCCAGTTTATTACCCATTGATAGTAATAAGCCAGCGTTTTTCGGGGCCCTATATTTCAAGAAATCACCACATATCGTGATTTAACCATTGTTATGGGTCGTTATCCCTACCTATTAACCATTACAATAACCTCAAGACCACTATTAAACCAATAAAAACCACCAGTATTACCATACTATCCATCTCCATCTCCATCCATCCATGGCGCATCGGCACCTGGGCTCGGCTTCGCTACGCAAGGCCAGGCATCGCTGCCGCACCGCCAAGCCGCGTGCTCCCGGCCCCAAGCCTCCACGGCTTCAGCGACCTCGGCATCCTCGGTGACCACCATGGCGCCATGGTGGGCCCGTCCTGAGCCAAAGATTCGTGCGATGTGCCAGTGCCAGGAGGCTCCATGAATGTGCCAGGCTGAAACCATGCCAGGTGTGGAGAATGGCATGGGGTGCCAGGTGCCAGAGGAGTTTTTACAATTGGTTTGAATTGATTTTTGAAAACGGTGTTTCTTCACGGTTTCATGGCAAGAGCTATTTCTTCCTCACAGTTTCCGGTGGTTTCACATGAACCTCGAGCTTTGACGTGCCATTTTCGCGGTGGTGTCGAGGTCTTGAATTGGCCCAGGGCAGTTGCGCAACCGAGCCAGTGAAACCCCCAAATTTTGGGCCGCAGTTCGGCCCGTGAAACCGTTTCCCCCACCAGGAAAGGCAGGGCAGAATCTGCCTGTGCATGTGTATCAGGGGGCGCCCGCAGCATTGATGCAAACGAGTCCACAACAAGAAAGCAGTCATGTTCAAATGAGCAAGGTGCTTTAAAAACCTAGACCCATTTCACAGCTACTTCCAAGCAATGTGCCATTGAAGCGATGATCCGTGTTGGAAAGCTGCAACATGAGGGCTGCCGCAAACCTGCCCTCCAATGCTCGCTGATTCAAAACACGGGTGTTTCCGAAAAGCGGGTACCTCCCGTCCCACCGATGGCTTGATTCGGGAATGCCATGCGACCTGCTCCTTGCGCTCCCTAGGGAGACCATCATTGGTGCCATGACGCAATTTCCGATTCAAAGACCAAGATTCATAAACCTGATCGAATATCGATGTGTTAAAATATCATAAAACATGTACTGTAGGTCGACTGGAGGAAGTTATGTGAGGTAAGGCGGAAAGGAACAAACATCGACCAAAACGGATCGATAAACTTGACCTTTCCACCTTACCTGACGGAAAGGTATGGGTTAAATGGATGGTCAAATGGATGGATAAACCTTCAATACTAACCATCGGTTGACCATCGTGAGCCGCGCGCTAATTGACCAGCATTTGAACACTCATGGACAATAGCACGACGTACCACTATACACACACATGTCACACACACACACATATATATATATATATATCACCACGAATATTGATCAATAATGATAATGTTCATACCAGTGAGCAATACTTAGCTATTGGCCAAGCTTGATCATGACCACATGATATTTACAACATTTGTCTTTCTTTTGCTTCCTCCTGTTCTATACCATTTGGTACAAATCACCACCATCATTAGCTTAATCACTGTTAGCCACTCATCAAGCATCAGTCATTCATCCATGGTTTCTCATTATCCCCCTACTATAAGCCACTATCGAACCATTGGCCAACCATCACTTGCCATCAATCACAAGCATCATCAACGCTGGATGGGAGGTACCCTACAGCCATGCCATGCACCCGGCTTGAGCTCGCTTGAACTCGCTCACTCCTGGTTCCCAGGAGCAAGCTCATGGTGCGTACGGAGAATCACTCTGAACTTTCCGCCCCGAAATCGTTCTCCAAAAAAAAGTGGTGGAAAAAGTTCCCTGTGACCATGGTTACCATGGTTGATGGTGAATTTGGTGGTCCATGAGACGTTTAATGGCCTCACCAGTGTCAATGACGGTTTTAACAGTTGATGGTCACCAGGGTTTTGTAAAGCCAGTTTCCACCGCTACTTTTGTGCGATAATCAACAGCCTCGCAGTGATGTGAAAGGCCTTTGCCGCATCACAACTCAGCATTCACATGACTTTTCTCGCCTGCAGTCCGAAGTCATGACATCAGCAATGGATTCAAGCTGCGTCAATCAACAGTCGTCAATGTGTGCAAATTATCAGCCATCATCATGTAAGCATCAGTGTCATTTTTTGCGGCCTTCGGCGTCATCAGCGATCTAATATGGAAAGGTCACCTTTACCGATCATTGGGTAGTTAGCCTTACTAACCATAAACCATCATCATTAACCACTTGTACCCATCACAAAACCAACTCTCGAAGCACCAAAAACCAGCCACTGAACATCACTGAACCATCATGAATCATGAGCCAACCATGAGATCCACCATTCAACCCATCATTTGACCCCCGGTTTCACCAGCTATGACCAGCTCTGCCGTTCTGAGCTCTCCACATCCAGCCCTCGGTCAAGCGCGGAGGGACTGCTTCCGCCTTGCGAACGATTCCCAGAGGTGGGCCCCTAAGGATGCAACGCTTCATGGCTGATGGGGTTGGTTGATGTGGTCTATCCAACCATGAACGACCATGACCTATTGGTAATCAACTGTCCATTGGTTCATTGGCAATGGTTGGTTGACGTGGTGAACTAATGGTTGGTGAATGTTTTGTTTTGCCAAGAGTGGCTAATGATGTGGTGAACAAGCGGTTGGTGAATGGAGTTTTTTGCCAAGAGTGGCTGATGATGTGGTTAACTAATGATTGGCAAGTGGATTGTATGTTCTAAGAGAGGTTGATGGTTGGTCAAGGGTTGAAAAGTGATTGGTGAATGCCATTTTTTTGGCTAGTGGTGGCTAATGATGGTCAAGCACCAACTCAAATGCCATGGCCATTGAAAGACCGAAACATGGCGAATGAAAGGCCAACAATTATAGGTTGAAAACTCACTCACAGGTGGTCAACAATGATGGTTACTGGTTGAGGGTCGTGGTTGGTGACTGCTCTGGCCTGAAGGCAACTCGGACATAGTGCTGAGAGGGGAATAGCAAAAGGCCCCACCTTCGTTCATTTTTTCGCACGAGGTATTGATCGAATTTCTGAGAATAGATCACTACTTGCTCTGTGAACCTGATCGTCAGTGTCACGTCTAATCTCAACAGTGGTTTTCCCAACAGCCTTTGACATTGTTAAATCAATGGTTTGACATTGCTCATTGTTGAGTCTAGATGAGTATACATGATCATAAAGTCATTGCCGATTGTGGTTAATCATGATGAGTTGATGGTTGATACTTGCGGAACGACATGCTGAGCAATGGCGCAGCCTCCTTTACTGGCTGTCGGTTCAGCGGGCTCCAGCAGCCCTCTTCACGAGCAAATGAGCAGAAGAGGTGTCCAATGTTGAGATGTTCAGTAGTCTTTGATTGATATTTCAGTTCATCCATCCTGTGCTAGCAAGCTGCTCACCCCCTTCCAAAAGAAATCATCATCAATTGGCACGCTGCAGCGCACCCGCCCGTAGTGACCATAAGAAAGAAGATGAAAGAAGTTAAGATCAAGTAAACCACTCATGAGACAGCCATGAACCAATCATCATAATCAACTGAATCCATTTTCCAAGCCTGAACCGTTCATGGGCCAAACATTGTCCAATCATTTCCCAACCATTCCCCACCCATATTGGCAATCATTCATAACCATCATTAACCAAGCACTTAACCATCATTAACCACCCTTAATCAACCATTCGCCATAGTTTTCCACCCCTTCATCAGTCAGTTCACCATCCAATCCATCGCGTGTCCCGGTGACCTGCCTTGGCTTGGACCGCCCAAGGGTTCCAACTTGATCCCGGCCTGCGGTGATGATCCATGGTCAACATGTGCCATTCATTAATGAGTTCATCATGATGCCATGGTGATTAACCATGGTGATAACCATAGTGATTAACCATGGTGATTGAACCATGGTGATTGAACATGGGGGGTTACCATGATGATCAACCAAATGATGCCAACTTGCCATAATAAGCGTGATTTCCTTTCACACATTAATCATTCATGTGCCACATGTACAATTAAAGCTGCTGAATATGTTAACATGTTAATGATTACATGATTGTACTGACCATGCTATGGCATATGCTTAGCCACACTGCTACTGAAACCTTTGCAGTGGAATCGTAGCATCTCCTTTCAACATGATATTGTCGCACTTTCGCCTCGCAATTCACTTTCCATCATTTAGCTGTTTTTGCAAACATGTAACTTACAGCTCCCACAGAGGGAAATGGAATGAGTACCCTGCTGCTGCCCTGGTTACATTGCGTTGATCCCACTTCAACAAAACTGCTGGGATGAAGTATCCAGTACCTCGAGATGGGTAGACAATCATTAATCACCTGTGCTACTACGAATCATTACGAAGCGTCCATCGTCAACCATCACTAACATCTAACCATCACAAAACAATCATCATCCATCATCAACCATCACTGAACAATCATTAATCGTCATTTACCAGCATTTGATTAGAACCCTGCTTCGCTCCCTCCCAAGAACCCCCCAAGCTTTTGCAATCGCTTGCCTTGACCTTCACGTGTCCCTTGCCGGCGACCTAGAGCAAGGCACGAGTTGACACCATGGTAATGTGATCCGCCATTGAGTAAGCTCGATATCTGTGGTTAATTTCTCTCAGTGATTGCAAAACGTGATTATATCTTGGTTTCAAAAAAAGCCATTTTGGCAAGCTAGCTTAATCTACCGTTTAACTAGATAGTTAAATATACTTACGTTCACCAACTTGGCCAACGTGTGGGGGGCCCTCCTTGTGTCAATGGCTACCAACTTTAATCGTGTTGCGATTTATCGTTTGAGGCTGCATCCAGCTTTGGGTTTGTCCAATCGAAAATCCACGCAACGGATTTCAAACCAACCCTCCTTTCTGGGAACTCCCCTATGTATCCCTAAGTCTGCTAAGTGGTTTCTGCAACTTGCAAGTTATACATTTGCATATTTGATCGGATGCGCAACGCAAGTAGCCACTGCCAAGCTGAACCAACAAACCTGGCACCCAACAGTTCTTCTCATTACTTGTGCACCCCCACTTCGCAAGTGGTCACTAATCATAATTTCTAGACCTTACAAGGCTTATAACCATGGGTATAGCCCCAGCTGCACATCCAAGTAGAATCCCCCACTGTTGATGTCCAACAAATTTCCCCAACCAATCCATTCAAATCTTTCGGCCGCAGGGCCTCACCAGGCTCACCAAAGCCTGCTAGCAGCGAGGCAAATCTGAGCTTGCCAGGGGCATCAGCGGTGTGCCAGGGGCAAAAGCTACGACCAACAGGATGCAACAAATGGGGTGCCCCTAAATCATCCATTCTTAACCATTTATACCAATAAACAAACCATTTTTGGGGTCCCCGACTTGAGAAACCACCATTTGGATACTGGTTGATTTGTAGCTGGAGTGAACACTGGAAACCCGTTGGGGAACTGTTGGAGCTAAGCACTCCATACAGATTAGTGGTATGCTGACAGTGGTAAGTAGTAGTTGATTTCGTTCAGTAGTTAGTCTGGTTGGTTGTTTCAACCCCTATGAAAAATATTAGTCAACCCAACCATTAGTTAATGAATACTAGGGGAAATCAAACATGTTTGAAACCACCAACCAGTTAGTGGTTTGGAAGCATTGTTCAATCAATCAGCCAAGGCCTTTCCGCGGTCAACAAGCCATGTCTTCGCAGTACGTCATCGAGCAACATTCATCTACGTCAGGTGCGTGAACAAGTGTAGGGAGCAAAAGCGACAAAAACATGCACATAAAACAGTAGATATCCATAGGCATCATGCACTGTGCCTTTGGTAGATCAATGATGTACAATAGATTTTGCACGAACACATTAACAACAAACGGTTGCTTGGTGCACAGTCTATTTCAACTGTAAATCGGCCATGGATCAATAAATAACTAGAGTGGCAGCATCGATTGAGCGGTTGGGCATAGTGATGCTATCATACTTGGTTGAGTGATTGCTAGATAGTCAATGAAGGTAATGATAAATGATCCTCACTTATGACCAAAACTACTCGTTCGATATTTATGAGACCTGCTCGTTCGGAGTTCAGCAGAGCTACAAACGAGAAACAAGCAGCTCCGCTCGGCCATCTATCCTCAGTAAATCATATTTGTTGTAATGATTGATAACTGATGATGGGCTCTGTATATGAAAAAGCTATAGCAGTAATGAATAATAACTGATAGTAGTCAGTCAACAAATACTACTAATGAATCTATAACAATGATTGTTTCTGACTAGTGCTGATATTAGTTGCCACTGTTTATCAAACAGCAAGTGGCTACTACATTACTATACACCCAACGTAGCACATCAAAACCCTGTACCCCTGGTGTACGTACCATCATTGAGCATTTGCATTGTTGTTGCGTATTATCTCTCATCCTCCATAAAAACTAATGGTTAGTTGGTACATCCCGGATTGCTGTTGATTCTTCCCCCCAGCTAGTTATATAACCATCAACCAGCTAGAAATCACCTTTGATTATTGCTACAGCCTTGACCCATAGCCATATCATTTGGCTATGATCTCAATGATATTCCCCCATGATCATGACATCATTGGTGGATAACATAGCCATGGATATCATAGCCAATGTTGGATTGATGGATAGCCAATGATATAGGTCATCCCAAGTGATTGTTGGTGATTATCATCCTTGGTGTCTTTTAGATCCCTCGCTAAAAGTGGAACTTTTTCTGGCCATATGGTAAATCAATCATATCCCGAAAAAGCTCAATGCCTAAGGTAGTAGCTGTAATCCACCCAGTGTTGGTGATTATCCTCGACAAACTTGATGGATAACTGGTTGCCACATGGCCGCCGGCCTGCAGGTTCCTCGGCGTTGGACCTGGCTTTCTGATGGTAGCGACATGAGCCACGGAGGTTGCTGGTGAGAAACTGGTGGGTCAACAAGCACCCTGATGGGCTAATGGACTAATGGTGGTTAAATGATGGTTAAATGGTGGTAGTCATCAACAGCCATGGTTAATGGATGCTAATGGTGGTCGTGATTGATGAATGGTTGGTCTAAAACAACTAGTAGTAGCCATCACCAGCCAACCATTTACCAACCCTGCTAGCTGACACTTCTTGTGCTATGTTTTTTAACACAGCAAACTTTGCCATGCTCTGCAGAAGCGGGGGGTTGGCTGAGACAGGATCTGTCGCAAGACCGCAGCATTTAGCAACCATTTGAGCGATTAAGCACCGACCATGAAACCATCATTGAACCCTCAATGTCATTGAGAAATCATTAAAACATCATTTGACAACAATCCGAAGCTGGTAAACCTACGATCTAACCATCACCATCAAACCATCCATCAATCACGAAAACCACCATTCAACCACCAACCAAAGATCCTTCAATCATCACTAAACACCACGAAAATCCCACAAACCCATCAAACTCCACGAAAAACCCTGGAAAATGACAATGAACACCCCAGAACATCATGAAAAATCACCATGAAAAGCTTACAAAACCATCACTAACCACCATGAAAACCACCATGAAAACCCTCACTAACCACCCTGAAATCCCGTCATTTCTCAGCCATCCATGGCACCACCCTGCCACGTGACCCCGCCACGGGGCACCCGGTGTCCGCTCCGCGGAGTGCTGGGTGACCCAACGGCAGGTTGCCCCCGGAGGTGGGCGGCCGCGCGTCGCCACCAAGGGCCTGGCGGTAGCTGAAACGGATGAGGAGATTGGTGGATGAAATGAGGATGAACTATGACTATAATGGTTAATCAGCCAATCAACTAATAACCATCAATCATCTAATGGTTATATAACCATAATGGTTAATCAACCCATGGTTAATCAATCTATAGCTATGACCATATAAATGATTATAATAGTTATATAACTATAATGGTTAATCCTATAATGGTTTATCAGCCAATCAACTATGATTATAATCCTATGACCATAATAACTGTAATGGATGTCAATGAATAGTTCATGATATCAATGGAGATATTGTATAATAAGGATAGTTAATTATATGATTTTGTTACAATTAATTCGTACATAATGATCGACCATAATAACTGTAATGGTTGTAAATGATGGTTATATAAACTACCACATAATCATCATAGAGTTAGGCACAAGTTCGCGTCTGTTAGATGGTGATGGTTACTTGATGGCAGAATTCACGATAATTTTGGCTGATCCATGGTTGATAAGCAGTAGTTGACAACAGGTAGTTGATGGTTCATCAAGGGGACCTCTATGATGAAGGATTCTTTGGCTTGGGTGGGATGAGTTTGATGATTTTGATGAGTTTGATGGAAAATGGTTCATGATTGGGTGATTTCGATTTGAAGGTTAATGATTGGATTCATGGTTGATTGATGGTCAACTAGCGTTTGATGAATGATTAGTTCTTGGTTGGCCACTGGTTAGTTGATGGTTCTGATTCTCGGTGGTTAATGGTCAGCTAGCTAATGCAGGGTTAACAAATTGATAATTGATGGGTTGTCTAGTTGGGGCAATTGTTCATGGTTCACAGTCCATCAGTGGTGAATCAACTCATGGTCACTGAATGGTTGATTGACAATACAGTAGTTGGGTGCATTGGCTAATCAGTTGGGTTTATTGATGGTTAAAGGCCACTTGGTTATCAATGGTCAATCAACCCAAATAACTAATGAATCAATGGTCAGGGACCTGAAATTTCAGTATCGTAGTGGTCATCATTGAGGGTAAACCGTGGAATGTTACCCCTGAAGAACTAGTTTTATGAATGAAGGGTTTATGATTACCATGGTTGATGATGGCTATAGTGGTTCGAAGCGGTTGGTTGTTCAACTAACGGATGGTACTTGGTCGTTAATGACCAGTGGCAGCTGCTCATGAACGAGAGCTATCAAGGGATGGCATCACCAGCCGCGATGAGAGGTGCTGCCCGTCTTCCACAGAAGAAATCTGACCGTGCGACTCACGTCGTGGTGAAATTTGCCAGGCGGGGTACCCAAGGACTTCGCGACGCCACTCACAAACACTATGAATCCTACTGCTGCCCTTAGTAGCTGTACCAAGATTGAAAAGCACAAAATGGTAGATCTAGGAACTGTATTTGATAATTTCATTACACTTCCAACCTAGTTAGCTTCAATGAAATTTAAGGATCACAAACAAATCCACCATTTTCCACGGAAGTTTCCATTACTTTTCATGGGTCCCTTTGTCCTGGCCATGGCGATGGCCTCAAAGGCCTCCTCTTTGGCTTTTCTGCCTTTTTTATCCTCCGATGACTTGGGGATGCTTGGGGCTGGTGACGATGGAGGATACCCTGCATATCCAGGAAACAGTCGTTGGATCAGCATAACTTGTGGAACTTGATCGTTGATGGTTGATGGAATTCATTGGTGCTTGTTTCAGATGGTTAGTTAAGATGGTGATTTGATGGTGTTTTCATGACCGATTTTGGCCAACAATGACAATACGTCCGAGATTCATTGCAAGCCACGAATCTCCATCATAGCTTGATAACAAGCGATACCGCTTCAGCTGTGTCCTTCTTATCCTTTTTCTTTTTCTTTTTCTTCTTTCTTCGTTCATCACCTCGCAGCAGGGCTCAATCCTTTGATCATTGCTGTGCTGCTACCTGTGAAGGGGCACTCCTTTTTGGGGCCGCTCCTAGCCTCGCTTCCCCGTGCCGGGCCTTCAAGGGGATAGCCCTGGCTCCGGCCTTGCTCCCTCCCACCAGCCAGGTCTCCACTTTGAGGTCCTCACTATCTGAATCGCTGTGGGCTGAATGCTCGGACCTGTGAGGCTGTCGGCTGCATGGAGGAGCTGCATGGTGGTACAAGGTAGGGCCCCCTGGTTATAACTGGCTTTTTTAGCCATTTAACTGCGCTTGTATCTGCCATAACTAGTATAGTTGGTCTAGTATGCCTAGCAAAACAAGGGGGGGCCCACCTTGTGCGGACCCAACGGGGAGTGAGCATGATCGAATTTAAATCATGGGATACCATGGGGTACCTGTGCATTGAGGTCGCTCACACTTGTCGGTGGATGCTGGCTGGATTGGTGGGGACAATTTCTGGGAGTTCCTTGGTCTTTGAGCAATTGAGAGGTTTCTGGCAAACCTTCCCCAACAACGTCCAGGACATCGGTATACCGATGTTTACCACTGTCCCTGCAGTTCAGCACCCCGCTACATCTTCATCCTTTTGGGTCCACTGAAGGTAACTCAATCCAACTCAAGCATCAAACCCCACCGAGACCTACCGCGGCACGGCCTGGGTGAGTTGTTCCTGTCATCAATGCCATCTTTGGACAGGTCAATGATCTCATCTCCCTGAGAGAACTGGAGCTCCCCGACTCATTCCCCGGTGAGCTTTGTCTGGGGGCCAAAAAGAAGAAATGCACAAAGAACATCAAAAAGACTCTGGAAGAAAAAAGGGGGCATGGGATCAAAGAAGTTCTTGGGATCAGTAAGCACTTAATTATTGTATATATATATATATATTCTGTATATAGAAAGGATTCTTCCAGCTTCTTCCTAGAAGCCCATCCAGTTGCACCAATCAAGCAGCAAACAAAATCATGCGACAGCCAAGTGCAAGATCCTTTCCGAATTCGAGGCTTCAACCATCTTCAAACCAAACAGGTCACTGCAAAGTTGACTTCCGCCCTGCCTAGCTTCCTTGCTATCTTAGCCACTGATCCCCGTACAGCCCTTGAAAAATCCGGGACGCTTCCTCTGTGTGCCGGACGCCCGCTTTCTTCTCGGCCTTTGGCTTCGCCATGTCGCTAGCAAAGTCTAAGCCTCGCAGTGGGAGCTCAACGGGAAGGTGGTGGTGAAAGGATGGGTGACTGAGCTACTGAGCTCAAGCCTCCAAGAGTCCACCAACCACTTTTTCGGTCTTAGAATCCTTTGAAAAATACCGAACCTAAAGCCACCTATTTAATCTATTTACGCATGTGCTCAAATCGAAAGGTGCTACTCACAAACGGCCCTGTTGAGGGCCGGGCCTTTTTCGGCTTTTTCCTTCTTTTCACCTTGGCTTCATGATGTCCATGATGTCCATGATGCCCATGATTCTCATGTCAGTTGAACCACCCAAAAAAAACCAGTCGCTTGAAATGAGTTGTCCTCCCCAACCGGCTCGATGGCAATGAAACACCAGCCAGCTAGTGATTTACCATCAAATATTGGGATTGATGAGTGGCCTTATCTCCCATGCACCATTGATCAAACCATCATAATTATTGCCTAAAAACCGCCAATACTTCCACGATTATCAAAAATAATGATCGCTGGTTCATTTTCTCGCAATATTCATCATTTACCAAACCTCCATACCGTAACTATCACCAGCATTGATATCATTGATCATTATCCAAGAACTACCATAATCAAACTATGACTAAGAACCTCAATAACCACAAAAACCACCACAAATTTTGAACCACAAACTATGAAAAAGAACCTCAAATTTTCTTGGCCAACCAAAGTTGCAACCCCTCCAGCCGCTTCCCACGTTCTTTCCATCGCCGACTCCGTGGGGGATCTCACCGGTGAGCAGCTCACCCACCAGCGCCATTGCGAAGCGCTTCTGGGGCACCGGCTACCCAGGCCACCGTGTCTAGAAGTGCTTTCCTGCGGCAGTCGGCGTCCTTCAATGGGTAGATATCGATGAAGATCCAAACACTTGGACGACCCGAACGTGGTCCTATACGACATGTGAACAACTGTAGAAGCGCCCTTGACCCACAGCTATATACGCCCCTGCATTGTCGACCATCATTCCGATTGGCAACCATTATCAGCGTTTCAGTCGCTGTTGATGGCGATTCTCAAAAAACCATCATGGGACTATGGCATGCTTAGTATTAGTTGTCGGTTAACCGAAAAAGACTAATAATTGTTGTTATGTAATTAAGTATTAGCAACCCGTCTTTCATCAACCCTTTTTGCTCTCACCATAATGGTTATTGCTGGCAATTTCTTTGAACACATCACCTGCCATTCACCAGTCCTATTGACCGATCCTGATCAAGCATCAGGAAGCGTCTTTTCTTCTAGTTGGCTATAATCCCTTCCCATCATAATTAAGCACGCAAACCATTGTATATCAACCATTGTTATCGATTGTGGAAAACTATTCACCATCACGAGTTGTTCATCACTACCACTCCTGAATAATCATAATTGACCATGATTCGGCGGTATTCATGCATCAACCCTTATCAATCATTGTGTTGCCAACACTGTTGTTGTTGTTGTTGTTGTTGTTGTTGTTGTTGTTCCTGTTGTTACCACTTACGCACTCATAACCTCATCATCCACCAAAAACGTATCATTACTGAGCGTTGATCAAACCAATATATAACTAGTCATCAATCGGCCAACCATCATCAATCAGCCGTGGTCAATCTCGGGAAGAGAAAATGCCACTACATTGTAGTCACTACATATTGACCATCATCATTCACCCTCAATCGACCATGAATAAGCCATCCATCTACCCTTAATCAACCCTTAACCAACCATTCGTTGTCAATCAAGTTCCCTGTTATTGACTTATTGACCACTATTCGATCATTTGGGCAACGGCCACTCCTGGTAGCTCCTGGTAGCTTTTTAGCTCCCCCTTTAGAGGGCCAGCTCGGGATAGCCGTGGCACCCAACCACGTTGGCGCTCCCGAGCATTCATGGCGTCCACAAAGCCGGGAGTTCCGGCACTGCTGGACCTCAGATCCAAGGTGCTAGTGAGTAGCAAGTCTTCCTCAATGGGGTGACAATGGATATGAATGGCGGTTGATGGTGCCGACATTTGCGGATAATAAGCAAAAATAGTAGGGAGTGTGCTCGTACTATTGCTGCTGCTGCTGCTGCTGCTGCTGCTGATGCTGATGATGATGATGATGATGATGATGATGATGATGATGATGATGATTTTTTTATGATGATGAATGATGAATGATGAATGATGAATGATGAATGATGAATGATGAATGATGATGATGATGATGATGATGATGATGCTGCTGATGGGCCATCTGTCTTTGGACATTCGAAGACACAAAAAGACAGGTCTGAGGGATGCACAGCAATAGTCTCAGCATCTTCATCTTAAGATACAGGACCTCATGTCAAAGCACAGATCGCTGGGGTCCCAGGAAAGCCAGGTTCATTCAGAAACGGGCTTGAAACCGTTTCCTCATTAGCAAACACCAAGGAATTCAATGCAAAACGACCAGTTGTACCACCACGCGCCTGCATTTTCGCCGGTCGTGGATCAGTCCAAGTACTCAACCGTTCCTGGAGCAACGATTGCAGGCATTGCAGGTCCAACGATCGTCGTCGTTTGTTGAGCTTCCCCACATGGAGTATGAGGTTTGCTGGGCACTTGAAGCAACCAAACATGATGCAACTACAAAGGAATCTATGTCACATCCAGCAAGTTTTCAAGGCAACGCAACTAAGGCCAATGAAAGAAAATGAAATAAAACCAAGCGCCACTTCAACCACACTTTGGAAGGGGGAATGGCCCAAAACTTGGGGAGGTTCACAAGTGGTTGGGGTTTCTCTGTTGGAAACGGTGACACAGATTTTAGAAGCTATGGGGTACCCAAGCTTTCAAGCATATCCTCATGTGTCTTGTTGGCATTTTGGCCATAGGTCCCCTAAACTTTTAGGAAACACGGTCATCAACCCTCAACCATCATCAAACATCATTGGTTATTCTCTCTCTCCCTCTCTCTCTCTCCACGTGCAATATTAACCATCATGACTTCAGCCAAACCGATCCGTAACCATGGCAATTCTTCTGAGCAATATCCAACAACCTCCATCCTCCATCCTTCACAGGGTCGGCCTCTTTATTGAAGAAGAAGCGGTTTCCTTGTTCATCCTGATGTTCCGACCTGACGAGCCAACATCACCGGTGGCAGACTGCTGAGAAGTGATGCCTGACATGATGAAAAGTTGGCTAATGGTGGTTAATCACAACGGTTGGTATGGCGAATGGTGTTTTGATGGTTGGTTAATGATGCTTAATGATGCTTAATGTTGGATCCACATTAATGAAACCACCCGCATTTGGGATACATATCGCAAGCTACTTACCTGCAACTGAGGTTGACTAATTAATCGTACTGAAACAGGCTATCATGGATGTAGTTGACCCAACATTTTCATATGCAAAATGATCTTGCCAATGACCAGACCGACTACCAAAAGATTATCAAAACAAACTACATGATTGGCCCGTGTAGTGGTTCGGTAGGAGCTCAATTATAGCGGTTCACTTCTGTGCGTTCACATCAAAGTCAGGCAGTCGCCGAAAGCTGTGGCCTGTTGTTGTTGGTTGTCTACGAAGCCATATGGTCGATCATGACTCATGACTAATTGACCACTTTCGGCCATTCATCAGCCATTTAACAGCCAACCATCAACCATCAATCAACCACAAATGACTATCCAATAGCCAAGTCTTGGCCAATGATGGTTGGTTGCCAAGCAGTCTTCGGCCAATAGACCAAGCCAACAATCAACCGAATAATGCCGTCAGCTTTGTTTATTTAGTCGGCCACCAACGACTATTTTTTGCTGGAAAATCACAATGGGTTCGCCCTACCACTAACCACTATGAACAACCAATCAGTTTCACTACCCCCAAAACCGATGAACTATTCCTAGAACTATTAATTAACCAGAATGAACCGGTTTCGCTACCAACATCTACTAACCACAACAAACTAGTTTCCACACGACTTCGCCAACAAGATCCATCAACCAGCCAGAACCAGCCACAGGTACCCCCGGGCTCGGCTGTTGCATTGCGTCCCCTGAGGCGACCGCCATTTGTTGACCTCCTTTTGCGTCTCCTGATGGGAAACGTGACCGAGCTGGGGATTGTCATTGCAATGAGCTGGGGGTTGTCATTCAAGATGTTGCAAGCTATGGCAACCAATAGGAATAGATAGGAATAGCAAGGCTGCATTCGCCAGTCAGGTTAGTCACAATCTATTCTTTAAGATTTTTTCAAGCCGGAAGGGTATAATGTAAAGAATGTTTTATTGTCCAATAAGGTTAAACAATCATGGACTATTGTAATTGACCATCAACATCCATCATGATTTCTTTCATTACCAGTGATTGGCGTTCAACAAGCATCAATGGTTCACCATAGTGATCTTAAAGAGAAGAGCAACCAGTGACAGTTGCATAGTGAACCATACCCATCAACATCCAGTGGATGATGCTGGGGACCGGTTCAGAGCTGATCCTGCAATTTTGTGGGGACCTCGGGGAGGCATCGCCCTGAGCCATTCCAACATCGCAGTAGTACTGAGGCACCATGATCTCCAGCATCTCAATGCTTGAAGAAGAAATCTCAAATCATCAGCGTCTTAGAGGATGCGAAGTTGATCTGTAGGGCTTGATGTGATTTACACTCGAATTGATCTGTAGGGTAAATCTGTACCTTCGGTGGTTGATTTACATTCAAGTTGCTAAGCACGCCCTTCTTTAGAAGCGATTCCTGGCATCAACTCCCAGGTGGTTGACTCTGCCTGGTCCATTTGCCGCACTTCTGCTTGCAACTTGGACAAGGCGTCCGCTCTCTCCTGCGCAAGAGATATGGTGGTTTCTCAAGGGATCGTTTATTACTATAGATGGTCAATAACCTGGATGACTTAGGGGCAACACCATGACTGGAGAAACCACCATGTTGCAACTGAATGTTTTGGTCGGTGAAGAAACGTCAGATACCCCGATCCAAACGCCACAACCGGGCCATGGAAGCCATGGAAGACATAGACATCGCATGGCTTCGTTGGACCCCGTCCTGCGCAGACATTGTCGAGTTGCGCAACTGAGCGGCAACAGCTTCACTGCCCAACTCTGCTTGGGACGGAAAGATGGTGGTTGAACTGCCTGGGATTTATGGGGAAACCATGGGATTGTCTAAGGAAACCATGGGATTGAATAGGGAAATCATGGTATACTGGTTGGTGGTTTGAACCCCTTGAAACAGGGACTACCAAGGCATCCAAAAGTACGTAACTGCTTGGTGGTTGCAAGTCCTATGAAAAATAGGCTTGTCAACCAGCCAACCATTTGGTAATACAATTGAGAATAATGCTTTGAAAGCACCAGCCGTTTACAGCTTGGGATTGTCCCAACAATGGTGAGGCTTGGTTGGGGGTGTAGCCTACCATGGACAGGTTGAAGCGGGTTGAAGCTTCTGAGTGTGGCACGGTAACGATGGTCTTGTAGGTCTCTCTGTAGACATGCTCCAACGGATGGGTCCTCAGAATGGCATAGCCAGCAGCTGGGCTCCCAGGTGGTCATGCTTGCATGCTTGGGTGTCTCTTCAGCAGGGCATTGGTATCATATCTCTATCATTCACGAAGTGCTAGCTTTTAATTCTAAGTTGTGCAGTTATGCATCTTCATTTGTCCAAATCTCGCAACCTACAACCAACCAAGAGAAACCAGCTCATGTCACATCCAACACTCAGCACCGCTGAGATCAGGACCACGAGCTCACGCGGGTGGATGCGTTGTAGTAGAAGACCCGGTCCTGGCGCGGCAGCAGATTCGATGGACTCATCAGCCTGGAGGGTGCGGAAGCCTATGATTGATGCGAAGCCTAGATGATTTTGAAAGCCATGTTGATTTTCACCGTGAATCGCCTCATGGAACTATCCAATTGAACAATTGACGATGCCATCAAGCATCAATCAATCATCTATCAAACATCGAATTTTTTGCCAGGGCTTCCTACGGTTTTCCTTACAGCCATGAAACCATTCACTACGCATGCGAGGTCATTGATGACTAAATTCATGGTCAAAACCATCAGTTGACCATCAATTAAATCCTAAAATCAATCATTAATAGTTGATCTTGATGGTGTATCACTAAAGCAGAAGAAATTGACCGTCAGTTCACCATCAACCATCATCATTAACCATCATGAGCTGCCACTAAGCATAACAACCATCATTCACCATAAGTTTAACCATCAAAAGCAATGATGAACCAATTGATGAAACACCATCTAATTCGCCATACCTAACCGTTAATGAATTGTCATGAGCCATCAATTCACCATTGACCACAGGCTAAACCATCATTAAACATCATTAACCGCCATCAATTAAGCATCATAAGAACCATCATTAACCACAGGATTACGGGTTTAATCATCATCAACAACTAATCATCATTCAACGTCAAACTGATGGCTGTTTAAACCATCATGAAAACATCATCAACCACAGGCCGTTTAGACATCCTGAGCCACAAAAATAGGATCCTCATCGCCCGTGGTTGAGTCACCGGACGCTACTATCAAAGTGCTCCGTCCAGTCGGAAGGCAAGGGAGCTTCCAGTGCCTGCGGGGGTGGGGGTACCCCAAGTGATGACTCTTGGCAGGGAGGTCAACTTAGGTTGTAACTAAGGTGAATGATGATTGATGATTTGAACAGCTGCCCAAGGTACATGCTCACACATGTTGTACAGTGATGATGCCGATGATACCCCTGTTGCCAGCGAATAGAACAAGAGTAGAACAAAGTTCAAAGGTTATCAGCAAATTCTGCTGTCTGTAGATGGTATTCACATGTAATTACTAATCCAATCATGACTGTCCTGATTAATTGATGATGCGATGTGTGGCAAAGGTTCCTGCTGGGAGTAATCACCCAAGGTTTTGCTGCACAAAAGTCTGTTTTATCCAGTCCTCCAATTCCAACTGCTGCCGGTGAATTAGGTGCCCCCCAAGCCCACCAACAAAGGGGGAAACCATGGATGTCAAACAACAAAGGTGCCCGAACTCAGAATCACCCTTAACCAGGCAATTCCTTCACCAACATAGCCTGCAGACATATAGCGATTAGCCCCGAATCATGACATTGAAAGGCTTCTGTGGCGAACAGGCCAAGACTGCAGTCCAAGCTCCGTCACCTGGATGGAAGGCCCACACCTTGTTTTGTCCCCAGTCGGCCACGTAGACCTTTCCTGTATCTTCACTCACCGAGAGGCCACCCTTGTTGGGCTCAGGTCTAGGAGCCTCACCCACCACCACCAGTTTCGTCTCACCAGGATTGATTCGCAACACGCGGTGATGGCTATATGTAGATCACTTCGTCCTTGGTCACGAAGAAATCCGATGCCACGAACTGCAGCTCTGCAGGGAGGTTGTTGCTGCAAATCACCAGCTGAAGCTTTGCACTGACCAATTTTGCCACTGCGGGTCCATATCTTGCAGGTCGAGTTGGATTTAGACATAAATCTCTCAGTTTGGCGTGCAAAACACTGACTCTATGTCAACATCACTGAGCACCACTCTTCCACGCCCATTTTGAAAACGCAGAAGCCTGCGATTACACGTAAGCTTCGCCCTCAGGAGACTTGCACATCTTGCAATTCGGCCTGAAATCGCTTGTTCGGTCCAATATGGCACCTCTTCGTGTAACAGCTTGGCCTGGCAAGTCTCCAGGTTTCCAGACGAAAATACGCGAGCAGGAGTCACGGAATTCAGGAACGGTGAAGTAGATTGTGCCAACACATGGAGACGCGTGCGCTGTGAAATGGCACGGTGCTCCGTGGTGCACTGGCACTAGGCCCTGGCGACCATTCTCGCAAACAACGCCTCTTTGAAAAAGGATCTGGAATTTCTTCAGCGCTACGCGTGCTGTGAACGTCCACAGCGTCGGTAATCTCTCGCTGAAGATCCTGACCAGCTGGGCCTATATGCGGAAAAGTGCCGGAGCCTAGCCAAATTCTTCGATGATAGCGATTGAAAATCGACATGTTGGTAGTAAACCCAAGTGGGCCCTCCTATCTATGGATTTGTTGAGCCAGTTGAAGCGCCCTTTCACAATGACCTCCTCTCGACATACCTTCAAGTCTTCTCTTCCCAAAATGCTGCCCAGCTGGTCAGCGCTCAATTCAATAAAGTTGACCAGGTCAATGCAGGTTTCGAAGTTAGCTGCAATTTTCTCTTCACATGGGGCCGTCAAGTCATGAAAGCCCTGAGAGTGAGCCGTAAGAGCTTCAGAGCCGTTGTGACAGAAGCACTGTCCAAAGTAAGACGAATCGATGCCTTCATTACTGCTGAAATTTGCTAGATGCAGAAGTTCAAGAGAGTCTTCCAATTCCACCTGGGGCTGTTCACCGGAAGTGTATTCCAGCAAGGCAATCATCACTCCGTCAGAAGCTGCCATTTCCACCGGTTGACCTTTTTGAACCTGTTTGCCAAGGAAACAACAGGACAGTCGCTGCACCAACCAGCAGCCGGCACCTCCACTGCAATCCACAGCAGATCATGATCTGCTACAGGATCGATGCCAAGATATCGGGCATACCTGGAGGAGCCATGAAAACCAAAAGGTTCGTTGGGTTTGTTGCCTGGGCCTATGGGATTCCAACGAGATTCGATCAGGATTTAAGGGTCGTTGGTGATGGTTGTTCAATGATGCCTGGAAATGACGAAGAGAGATCAACAATCGCAGGGGCACAAGCAACAGTAACGGATGATGATTATGATGATTGCACATATAGTGAGGATGCTTCGCCACATATGAGGAAGCATCCATCCCTCAAAGGTAAACCCATCACCATCCATATCTTTTCAATGGCGAGGAATGCTGCAGCTGGAAGGCTCCTGCTGCCCTGCCCTATCATTAGCCATGAGCAATGATCCGCCATCACTTTGCAAACACTATGCTGGAGGTAAACCAAAATTTTTGCATCAAGCAACTTCAAAACCACACGTGATATTGACACCAAGAATCAACATCAAAAGTCCATCTACTTGAAGGAACTTGAAGCAACATGAACCAACCAAGATCCACATCTCAAGCCTCAACCCACCTTCAGCCACCATCCCCGTGCCCAACCACAGCCACACCGCCACCCCACGTCGCCCCACGTCAAACGCTCCGCGCACGCGATCAGCTCGGGGCCCGAAGGCTTCAGACCCTGAGGCAAGATCCATTGACCAACAGCATTGACTTAACAATGGGTTTATTTGATGGTGAATAGGGGATTATGATAATTAATCATAGGGGTTTCAAAGGGGATTATGGCGGTTAGAATTGGTATTTTGATGGTTTTACAGGGGATTATGATGCTTAGTAATAGGGGGTAGTCACCAACGACAATGGTGGCAATGGGGTAATCAATGGTTAGTAATGGTGAATTATAGAGGATCATCACCAACACCAATGGTTAAACAACTGCTACATGGTGGTAATAGCATGAAAATGTGACTACCACATCGTTGCAGAGATACCTGGTTGCATCATGGTTCATGAGTAGCAAGTTAATATCGCTAAATAGTACTGTTAGAATAGAACTGTTTTCATTCGAAATATCCCAATATCGATCATTATCAAGTGTAATTGCTATGGTCGCTATTGGTAGCCTAATCAGCAATTATAGTTGATAAACCAATGATAGTCAAGCATGCAACTATCATATTGACACTAGCAAACATAGATATTGCCAATATCTCAACATATAATGATTCTTGGTAGTAAGTAATGATTGCTAATGATGAATTAGTTACTATTGATACATTAACGGACTATGAAACAAGTTATTGCCGCCATTCATGGATTATCCATGGATTATCAATGGATTATCTGTGCAATATCCGATCACCAACTGATCACTGCTATGCCACCATGCAAATGATTACACTCCCTGAAACTGACACGGAACCTTCCAGGTAGAGGTTGGATGATCAGTTTCATATTGAAATACCCTTCTGGTAGGGCCCATGTTGGTTTCCAAGAGGGTAATCAGCAACAGCAATAATTGCCTGATGGTTGGTAAAAAAGTGGCTGATTTGCAACACTAAGCGAGAATGAACCAAATGGTCCAGAAGCCACCATGGTTGATGTTGCTTCTTCACAGTTTCGTGATCATGCTTGATGGTGGTTGCCCATTATTGAATTAACGCTTAATCATGATCAATATCAATGAGAATCAAGACAATCAAAGCAATCATTGATAAATGGTTGGCAACACTTAGCAGCGGATCAAACTAGGTGATTGCGAACAAACACACCAACCAAGCACTGAGCATTCTGAACCATGCGCAATCATTCGTTACAATCACTACGATTTTGTACTAACCAGCGGTAAGGCAATACCAATGGCAAAAATCGAGCCAACGCCATCACAGTTGTTGATGCTGCCAATGTGATGCTGATCATCCGATAGCGGGACGTCTTTGGGTGGCTTGGGACCACCACCATCTGGGAAATCCCCGAGGATGATGGGACATGCATACGCCAAATGTATCCAAATGTCACCATGTCGGCACCCCTCAACTTGACATCGAACTTCCGCTTTGATTTTGGGCCATCAGGTACCCTCCAAAGTCAGTCCGTGTCTCCACTAAAATCACCATAACTGTGGGATAGTTTCGAACTAGTTTCTGGATCTAAATAGGTTTGTCCAACAATGGTCTACCCCCAAACTGGTGATTTGCCTATTAATTATTAACGGTTGCTATTATTGGATGGTTAGTAGGCAGGCCATGACCATTTATGGACCCAGGTCATGGCTGAAGCTGCACCCCCTCCCCAAAGCTGCCTGCCGCTGTTGTGTCTTGGTCTTGCTGATGAAATCGTTCACCGAAAGACCGGCCTCGAAGGGCTGGCTCCGCGGAAAAGACCCCATGGGGTCCGCATGAGCCCGGTAACAACACCAACAGTTGCGTGGCACGGCTTCGCTGTAAAACTGGTTGGTGGTTGAACCACCCCGTCATTCGTCCAACAGCTATTTGTTATAAATTACATTTAATTACTACTGAAAATAAAACATGTCAATCGAACCACCAGCCGGAAAACATTCTTTTCCCATGGATCCAAAACCGCCCATGGAGGATTCGGATCCCACGGTGGCCACGGGTAGATGCGAAATCCCGACTCAGAGCTGGACCTGCACGCGTGTAGCAGCCTTGGCCATGCGGCTGCACCCACGCACCATGTGGTGGTTTCTCAGAATATGTGAGCCCCAAAAATGGTTGGCTTATTACTCGAAATGATTAAGAAAGGATGACTTGGGAGTACGCCTATTTGGAGAAACACCCATGTCGCTACATGTTAACGATATATCATCTCCCCATGCGTCCAAGTGGTAGATACTAAATTAAAAACAGCTATGAATGGGTTGAGGTTCATCAGCAAACCGTATCATTGAGGATGCTGCGAACCATCACAAGTAATTACTTCGTTCTGGGTACACTGTGTATACACGTTACCAGTAGGCAGGCACACGTCCGTGAACATAACAAGGATGGACCCCGATAGTGACCAGAATGGTTATAATATATCATCATGGTTAGATATGGTTAGTGATGGCCGATGATGGTTCATTTTGGTCCATGTTGATTGACGAGTGGTCGCCGTCGCATCGCCGTCGCGCCGCGGCATCGAACCAAGACACCCCGGAACGACCCTCGGCCGCCGGTTTGGCGGCCATGGAGCCGACGCCTCCGAAGCAAAGCATCAAGCTGGAGCACTGGCCATGAGCCATCAACTGGCAATGCGCCAAGCCATAGATTTCTAAGGGTTTCCCATGGGTTTCCTATGGGTTTCCCATGGGTTTCCCATGAGTTTCCCATGGGTTTCCTAGGGTTTTATGGTGAGTACTTTTCAACTGGCTATGTGCCAAGCCATAGTGGTACCCCCAAAAACCATTGGTTTATGATGTTTATTTTATAATGGATTTCCATTTTGAATGACCATATTGGGGTCTAATAATTTTGGCACACACCCAACTGTTGTTGGTTTGACTCTACGAGTGGTAGTTACATGTAGCAACACCAAGTAACTTTGTTGCTGTCCGTATCATTTGCGCTGTCAAAGTTTTTTTTTGTTCGGATTCTCGCTGCTATTCTTGTTGTTGTTAATGGTTGATGCTTGATGGATTATTTGATGCCTGTTTCTGATGGCTACCTTCAGGTCTTTCATCCGGTTTCTGAATCGGATTTCTTTGCTGCTTCCCATTAGGAAATGTAATGTACATGGTATTAGTAGCCTTTAATAGTAGATGCTAGTACTGCACATTGGTACATGCTATGAACATGTTATTGCAATTTATTTCTGTACTTATTGCTTACGATTCTTCTTGTTCTTCTTGTTGGTTATGACGCTTATCTTCAATCATTGACTATGTGCTTACGCAGATTGCTACCCAAAACTAACTGTTGTTGTTGTTGCTGCTAATGGTTGATGCTTGCGCGTTGCTGGTTTTGTTGATGATATGCAATTGTGGTTGTTTCCTGTTGTCATTGTTCCTGTCGTTGATGAGTATCTCACAAACTTTTCTTGTTGTTGCCGTGTTTTCAAAACTGACCAGGATTCTAGTGTTGTGGGTCTGTCATTGACCACCACTCTTTTCTTGCGCAGGCGGCCAAGACAAACGGGATCTTTCAATGTACATCCCAGGCAACCGTGCAATAGAACAAATGGCATTGTATTGCATCAATGGCCAAGTAAGTCGCCAAAAAGGCATATAATATGATATGACTGATATGATCAAATAGGAAGGGACAGGGAGGGACAGGTTAGGAAAGGATCATAGAGTAGATATAGATAGGTAGATAAATGCATGACAAATCACATCACATTCCATCACAATTGAATTGCATTTTCACTGGCATTTGCAATGGCATTCGCATACATCACGACATGGGCTTTCCCAGTCGTATTCACACATTACAACTATGACCACCTCCTTTGCGAAACATTCCTTGACCACCTGCTGCCCCCACACGGCTCCCACCTTCATGATCCCGCTTCTTCCGTTCGTCGGGGCCCTGAGCGCAACGGCCGCCATGGAGAGCTGATGCTATGGCTGCGCTGCTGTGCTTCCCCGCCGCTTCCAGAGGATCTCCCTCCTTTCGGTCCTTGGGACAGCGAAGCGCTGAGCAGCCACTCTGCGAAGTGGGAAATGGCGGCGTTTTGTAGATCATAGGTCACTATGATTGATCATGATTGACCATTCATAGGTGATTTGTTTAATGGGTTCATCATGGTCAATCATGGGAGCAGCCGCACTTCCGTAGTTGATCATGGTCAGTCATTCGACCGTTCGATGCTAATCAGTCAATCCTGGTTACTTGGTATGTATTTGGCAGCCATCCGCTTCTTGTAACTGGCGCAGTTTCCGCATGGTATCAATCCTCCCAGCTGGCAACCGCGATTGTTTGATGGTAGAGTTCATCACCAAGCCAAGAGCCATGAATGATTAACCCCCAACTAAGTTAACCCATCAACCAACCATTCGCAAATGGCTCATCCTCCCCCTGAGAAAACACCATTTCACGGTGAATCCCAACATTTTTAGCTCTGAGTTTGGCACTTTGGTCTCGCCCGACTTTCCACGCTCTAACCTGGGACGCTCGATGCTCCGTAGCCCAGCTGGGCCATTGCTAACATAACAAGCTAACAGGCTGTGAGCCAGCCATGTACCATGAACCAACAACAGCAGTGGCTGCGGGGCCATGAGTCAGCCATGATCCATGAACCAACAGCTGTATCAACCCTCTTGCGATTACAACCCGCATCTTGAAACATAGCAGTAGGATATCCAACAAACTCGGACAGCCATGCGGTCCTTAAGTCCCATAGCACAGGATGGTCCCAGGATGGACCACAATGGTCCGCTGTCGCCGTCCCTGAGCTCCAGACCGCCCAAGTTTGAAGAAACCCATGAGATCCAAACGAACCTCAGCCGCCGAGCTGTGGCGAGCGCGACGCCGTGGTGAACTGCGGCTCTGGGAGTCCAACTACAGCAGCCGGCCAAGGCCAGCAGCCTCGAGGCGAATGCAGAAATGGCAGAAATGGCGCTGGTTTATCCGCGATGAATGGGTTAAGACTAGGGTTAACAAGGGCAATAATAACAATAACAACAATAATATGTTGTATTTAACTGGCAAAGTCATCCATCATCATCATCATCATCATCATCATCATCATCATCATCATCATCATCATCATCATCA
>VSDK01026822.1:132920-169745 GCA_009767595.1 Symbiodinium kawagutii
TAGGGAAATTCGCTTGAATTCTTAATGGCTTGTCAGTTGTAAATCTGACAACTGGCAGTCAATTACTTACTTCGCCATGTGCACTTGAAAAAATAGGTGGTGATAACCTCAAGCAACCTGCAATCACTTCGGTTCTTGAACCTTTCATTAGCTTGCTGAATTGTAGCATGCCATTCAGGAAGCAAAGCCACAAGAGAGGAAAACTTCCACGAGCTAGTCATGTTAGGAATCCCAATAGCAACAGTGCACATCCACAGCCACAGGGATATCTCAAGTCGTTAAATGATGAGTCTCTGGGCACGAGTTCCGTCACCCGAAATTCATCATCCCAACTACTGGAGGAAAGGGAAATGCCAACCAAATCACCAAGTACCACTTGTTTCACCATTAATGGCTGGTGGTTGTCAACCCCTATCAGCCACTATTCTTGTTGATTAAGTAACGCATATCATATATCGTTGATCAAATCACCCAATTTTTGTTGATTAAGTCCAGTATTGTTGCTTATCACCCCGCATTCTTGTTGGTTATTAGTTTACTTGTTGGTGGTTGGACCACCCCTATGAAAGAAATAAGTCAACCAACCATTTGTTAATCATTCCTAGGGAAAATAGAAAATGTTTGAAACCACCAACCAGATAATTAGTTCATAATGGCTAATCATAGCTTCTCGGGATTACCTTTCTCTAGCTCTTATCAACCCCCAAACATGGTGGTTTATTACTATTTTCCCTAGTGGTGAAAGGTACTGTGGGTGGTTTCAAACATCTGGGGTTTATTACTATTAAAACCCCGTGGTGGTTTATTACTATTACCAGCCAGTTATTGTTGGTTAACAGAAATAATTGATCAATTCTCACTATTAACCCCTATCAATTATTACTATCAACCCCTATTAACCAACCACTTTTCCGGCAAAGCACTCCCTCTGGGAACAGGTCCCGCTTGAGCTGCCGACCAGTGCGTCAACATAGGCAGCTGTCGCCCAATGACCGAGGCCTCAGTGTTTCCAGGGATTTGGGAAGATCCAGCTGCTAGTGACGGTTTACTATCGTTAACTGTGGTGATTAGCAGGTATCTAACTAGTTGATGATTGTGGTTACCTACTTCGGTTAACTAGGGTGATTACCTATGATGACTATGGTTAACTATGGTTAATTGGTGATTCGTTAATCATGGTCAATGGTATCTATGGTTTTATGATGAGTGACCATTGATGATGAACTATGGAATCTATGGTTAACCATGGTTAATCATGAATGGTCAATCATGGTTAATCATGAATGGTCAATCATGGTTAATCATGGTGATTAACTATTGTTGATTCTGGGCAACTAGGGTCAGTTTCCAAACATTGTGTGTAACTGCGGTCAATTAACCTAGCCTGTGGTTAACTATTCCTTGATGGTGAACTAAGGTGATGAATAATGGCTAGTAATGGGGATGAAGAATTGCTAGGAATAGACTAGTTGTATGATGTATGCCATGGATGGTTAACTATTGTGATGAATGATGGCTAGTAACATGGAACTGATGATGATGATGATGATGACGACGACGACGATGATGACGACTAATTGGATTTGTTAAGATCCCTACTGCACGACCACCATAGTGGCACAGGCTTTTGCTGTTGAAATTGATGATCAACCGCCTCCACCAGGTTGTGTAGCGACTGGATTGATGTGATTGTTGAAGAAGTTGTTGACTCCCCACAGTCTACTGCGGTTTCCTATTCTTTTTCGGCGACGCCCTCGTGCCAGAAATGACAACCAAGCCTTTCGTGCCACTGTCCGATGCTAGGAATTGGCTGGGCAAACTGAAAACGAACTGACGGTCGCTTGAATATCAGGAGGTTGCGGCCTCCACACGAACACATTCAATGTCAATGCAGCCAGGGCGCTCCAAATGTCTTTACGCATCACCAACCACAGCAGCCGCAGCAGCCACAAGCAACCGCCACCACCACCGTAACCAACAATCAACAATCATTCACCATCTATCACCCGGCATTTCACCATCACAACCTTATTTCTCGCAAGCTATGCACCGACCATCCACCAGTACCAGCACTTACCTTCCATCAACCTACCGCTACAAGCATTCTCAACCACCATCCTTGAGCATCTCCACCAGCATCATTAACCAACGTCCCTAACCACCATCCTCGTCCCTAAGTCTCCTTAGCCCCGCCCACCAAGCTGCTCCCATAGTCGCTCTGATACGTGGTTACCGTCATGGCACGGCGAATAGCGAGCTTTGCGCAGCTGGAGCCCGAGTGCTGCGGTCACCACGGAGGTGATCCTTGAGAAGTGCGGGTGGATAGCCATGGTTACACCATAGGGTATGGTTGGTGGATATTGTGACACTAGGGTATTAATGGTTCATCATGGTTGATGGTGCCATTGATGGTTCATCATCATTGCTTGAACTAGCATATTAATGGTTCATTATCATTGATGATTAGTCGGTGATTAGTGGTTACACTATAAAGTATGAATGGTTCATCGTGGTTGAGTTGATGGTGCCATTGATGGACCATTGGTGATTAGTGATGGTGAGATGGTTAATCCGGGTGATTGGTGATAGTGAATAGTGCTGGATAATGGTTGGATACTTCGCCAGATTGCTTCCAGTGCACTCAGCCGTCAAAAGCTCCGGCAAAGTGCAAAACATAAATTTGACATCAATTGACCATCATTTGCCAGTCATTTGCCAAAATATCAACCATCCTTCATCATTAACTCTGGCTTGTCTCTCTTGATGGGCGCCAGGGCAGCTCCTTTTTCCCTGGAGTTCTCATCATCACACGCGGACGGTTAGTTAAACTATGGCGGAAAACGCATTGGGTCGGACCGTTACACTCCTGTTCACAGGGGGCCCGCGGGCCGATGGAGACCCCAAACTGAGTTGTGGCACGCGTGGCCATAGGGAATAGTCGTGAAGCTGGACCAACATGATTTTTGATAAACCTGTCCGGCTTGGAAAACGAGTAGTTTTGGGGCCTTTGGGACAGTTTATGATACTTCATAAACCCCTAAAGATGATGTAGAAGCTGTAAAACATGATTGATCCATGATGACCCTTCGGTGATACAGTGGTGGTTAAACCCCCATTCTTGTAGGCGCATCAGCTACAAATCGTGGATTTCGAGTGAAGGGCAAACACAACCGTAATCGCAAGGGATTGATTCAGCCAAACGAGGGAAAAACCCACCATCCGCAAATGTTGGGCTAGATGTTGGATGGGGATGGAATTGTCTGCCCTCTGTCTCAATTCTTCCATTCTCAATTCGTCTAAGGATTGTTTGATCTGATCCATGATTGACTGCCAAGCAAAACAATCAGTCATCAATCAAGGTTTTTGGCGTTGATAAGTTCGCTATGAAACGCCTGTTCTAAGGGTGGCCACTGTACCAATCCCACGTCTGGTACCACGCCATACTGCTTGGGGCCTGCATCAACCGCACTGGTAGCATCGCAGCGGAAGCACCCGCGTCGACCGCTCAGCTGCTGGCAGCTCGTCTTAAAGTAGGCAACCCCCAAACTTATGGGTGGTTCATTAATATAAGTGGTGGTTCATTATTGTAATAAATGCTTAATAACTGGATGATAACTGGTGGTTCATTATTATTACTGGTCGAAAAACCGGATGATAACTGGGGGTCCTGTATGACTTGAGAAACCATAAATGTGACCTTCCCCAGTCAGCAATAGTAATGGTCTTCAGCAGCTGCTGGCACATGATGTTCTGCTCACAAGCTTGTGGTTGGTGCATGTCGCGGCGTAGCAGGTACCCACCTAGAGGTTGAATCGCCAAATGAGTTTCTAAGGTTAGGTCACTGGAGGGTGTATTGATTCTAGTAGTGAGGATGGGACCATCATTCATACTGGCGATCACGATACAAAGTAAGTCTCCATCACTGTTCAAGATAAATCATGCAGCTAAAATTGAACAACTAAGTATCATTCCCGTTCATCATTGATATAAGCGCTTAAGCACGCTCAAGCTGTTTGGCGTTTCTTTCGTGATTGAGAACGATCATAGTCCGCACAGGTGTGGAAAACCTAAGCCTTTCGGCGCAGGTGCTGGCCGCTGCTAAGTTCATCAGCACTAGACTCTCATCAGTTCAGGGAGCGTGGCAAGTCCTTGGGGGGCGCGTTCCTACGGTGGGTTCCCCCAAACAGAAATGACATGTTTCCCGCAAAAAGACCATCAAAATGACTCTGAGGGAACAATGTCACTACAGGGTTTTGACTCAAAATGATTTCTCAATGAGGGTACTCAACAGAGTAATGACTCTGGACCTGGATTTTATTGGAGCCGGGGCGTCGCGAAGGGTTTCCCCATGTTAGCCAACCTTCACAATTTAGTTGGCTAGGTGGCTAGGTGGGACACAAGAATGACTGTGGAATGATTCATGAAAAACGATATCATATTACAGAAATTTGAATGGTTTCTGAAGCTGTACGGGACCCCCAAGTTATGGTTGGCTTATGAATATAATTGTCAAGAATGGTCAATAAACTGGATGATACCTAGGGGTGCCCCTATTTTTAGAAACACTCATTTGAGTGGGTGATCAAAATGAGGGGTTTCTGTAGCTTTCCCACTGCAACATGGCACCAAGTAATTCCACTGGTAATTGCTGGAGAGCTTGAGGCCCCCGTTATCCCTAGCGCTTCCGGCTTGGTCGAATTGTAGTTTCTTGGTATCACAACGGCACCCTTGGTATGTCATTTAGGATGGTGGTGATCAGCAACCTTTCACGGGTAGGAGCCTAGATTACAAGCAGCACATGGTCTCTTAATCCATCTGAATCCAAATGTGACATAAGCATTGACAAACAACCATCGCGGCAATGGGAAATCTTCATCTATGTTCATATTATAATGAGACTTGTGGTGGAACCGAGCGATCGTAATTTTTCACTTGGTCCGTGACGTTTGTGACTTGAACAAACCCTTCATTTCCATGTGTCCATCTGACACCTCGAGTTGATTGGGACCGCCTTGCATTTTAATCATCATTCATCATCGACAATGCTGAAGCATAACTCATCCATCAAATCAACTCATGAATCAACTCATGAATCAATATGCACCTTTCTTGAGCATCATAAACGTACATCACGAAGCAAAAATCCACATAATGAACCATAATTCCACAAAATTAACCATCATGAATCATATTTCATCATCAACACACCTAATGGTTGACATATGGTTGACTATCACATCAACCATGGCTGCCTTCACCAGTGACCCCAGGTGGTGGCCAGATCCAACTGAGGTTCCTGGCCGCTACGCGTAATGGTCTGCCCAATAGCTCTCATCATCCGCACCGTCATCCGGTCGCACTCCAAATGCCTGACGTGGCTCTCACCACTGGAGGGTCCCCCCAAGACATGGAAATTTCAATGAAAATTGATGGAAATCTCTTAGCTTCATTGAGAGAATGGATGGAAATCCTTCAGTCCAAATATCAATTCTCTGTGGAAATGTCTTAGCGGCTCTTTTCCTTTTGAAATCGTCAGCTGTACTGGGAGCTTGACTTCTTCTTGCAAGCTTTGAAACTCGCAAGAAATCCTAAAGAATTCACAGAATCATCCAATTTCTATTCCCATCCATCAGCGACTGATCAACAACGGTCCCAGTGAAGCGCCTTCAGCAAAGCCTCATTCTTCTCACTACCTATGGACATCACGGAAACGGCCTGGCAGGGCCAGGGAGCAGTGGGTGTTCACACCTTGAGAAGTCCAAGGCTCCAGTGGTCCAAGCATTTCAACGAAATTTCCAGGATGACTGGTTGGTGGTTTGAACCCCTGGTTTGAACCCCTATGAAAAATATGAGTCAACCAACCAGTTGTTCATAATTACAAGGGAAAATGTAGCATGATTAAAACCACCAGCCAAATGAACGTGAATCATCTAAATTGTTTGAATCATTTCCATTTTCAAATTGTGTTTTTTGGACTGAGAGCGACCACCAACACAGTATCCAGCACGGGCACTTTCCGACATGCCTACACCAAACGAGGTAAATACACCAAACCCATATAGCCTCCGCAGAATTGTCTTCATATATGATTCCTCGGTTTTCTCTTACATCGACCGTCATGGGCAAGTCATAATATTGTATATTTAGAGAATATTATGACATATAACGGTTTCATCTGAGAATCATCTTAAGACATATTGTCATTCACCTACATCCAGTCATAATTGTTCATGGCATATGTCATGTTTATTCAAACACATTTAATACGACAGTCATTCCCAACACCTGCCAAAACCACAAACCATCAACTTCCACTAGGCTCCCTTGGCGCCTCATGTAGCTGCAAGTAGCCATCTTCATTGGAGTCAAAAACCTCAAAGGCCTTGCTGTCCACCACATCCTGAGCAGCCATGAGCCCTGCTTCCCCAGGGGAAGTTGCTGTTACCCGGGTGCCCTGTCCCCGCAGGTCCCCCGTCCGCCTGGTGCCTCTTGTAAAGCAAGATCTGGGCATCAGCCTGGCCAATACCATTGACCACTCGTACTCATCAAGCTGAGGGTTTCTCAAGCGGACCCGGACCCCAAAGGTATGGATGGCATTTATTACTACAAATAATGAATGACTGGGATGATTTGGGGGGCACTCTTTTTTTGAGAAACACCCAGCTTGTTGAGCACTATCATTCACCATGATTGCCATGAGTGACCATCAATAGTATCAATCTTAACCGTCATTACCTGGCGCAAGGCACAGTGCAACGGCATCACCATACTGGTCGACACAACTCAAACTGGAATGTCAACCTCTTCCCTCACCAGTCTGTGTTGCAAAACAGGGGACCAAACAGGGACTGCCAACGCATCCAAAGCGGGAAGTCCATATGGCAAATGGCAAGTGATTTTTGAGGATGTGCTGCTTGATCGCCAACATTCCCTATCTTTCCCGTCCGACCTGCTGACCAATCATGTAACCTCTCGAAATTGGACATGGGAAGCGGCAGATCGCCTACATGGCTTTCCATGCTTCTTGTCCAAAAAGACGTCCTGCTGTTTTATTCGTTCCTGGGTTTTTCCTCTGCTCAGGATTGTCCATAAGTGGCGTACGACCCAGAATTGGTACTCGTTTTCCTATTGATCATGATCATTGTTGGTTGGTTGGGGGCACCATCATTTGTAGACAAACCAATGGTTGTTTAACCATTATTGTTGGTTCTTACCCCCTATCATTGACCATCTATAGGCAGACCATGATTGCTTATAAACCATTTTGTTTCTCTTTCTCTCCCTCTATCACCTAAACATATCTATAATCGTAAATCATCATTTTCCACTATTCCCTATAACCATCATTAACATTCATTGACCAAACCATTCATTATGATTATAGGTACCAATCACTAACCATCATTAACCACCTGTTGGTCCATTCATTGACCATATTGCACCATTCCTCTTGGACCAGGCGGCATTTCTGCGCGAACAACGGGTGGTGACCGCCTTTCAAGCTTCGCAGCTGGCCTTCTCAGAGTCCCCTGAGAACTGGGTGGATAATCCTCGTAGTGCGTCCACGAAGCCTAACCTGCACAGGTGGAGATGGGCTGCCGATAACCATAGGACCCCATAGGAGATTCGTGAGGAGGATGATCAATGATGATCATGATGTCGAATAGCCCCGATTCACCGTAGGAGAGATAGGATTATGAGCATGAGGATAATCCCTAGCCCGAAGCTTGCAGGCCAAAAGCATTGGAGGGATCACAAGGCGACCGTTGTTGGAAAGTCCTCCTCGATGTCAAGGATTCATTTCTTCCCTTCCAGTGATTTGAATGAATTATCCACCTGGGAACGGTCGTGATTTGCCCGTTGGCCTTGTGACCCTGCCCGTGTGTCTCGAAACGTTTCAACTTTGGAAGAATTGATCCCAGGGGGGTCCCGAACAAATCCGGCAGGTGACGGTTTTCTTCGACCAGCAATGGGCCATAATGGGAACTATGTGTACTGCACTCTCCAAATGCTGGTGCTGAATAACCACTGGCAGACTTTTTTGAGGATCAACCATCTTCGTCATAAGCATCAAAAATACCACGCGCCGCTTGCGTTTCCATACCTGCAAAACACACATTTTGGCGTCCAACGGCTTTGCACACATGTTTCCCAACATGAAACTTAGACAAACCTATAATCATGCCCTCCATGGGCAAACAAATGCAGTCAAAGGCTGACCAATGGCCCGCAAACAACAGGAAAGCCTCTCGGATGTGAACAGGGAGAAGAAGATGTTCGCTTCCTTAGTTGGAGGCTTCGGCTCGAACCTTTCAAATTTGCTACGAACATCTACGGCTTGCAATTTCTGAGCAAGTTCTTTGCCGATTAACTAGGCCCCCCAGCCTGGAATCCCAGTGCTTCATAACTAAGCCAAATCAAATCATGAATCATGAGAATAAACATCTAAATCTATCTAAAATATATATCTCTCAATACTTTTTCCAGAAAACAAGCCCCATGATACATCTTCATCTCACTAGAAGTCACATTCAAAAATCGAATCTCGCTACTTGGCTTCGTCTCATGGGCCCGGTGGTGACCCCGTGGGTGTCCCTGGACCCACCATCAGTGGCAAGGCTCGGATTTGCTGAGGATGCCATCGCCATCCTTGTCGTGTCGCTGAAAAGCTTCAACGATCAGCGGAAAGAGCTTGCCTCGGTGATGGGGTCCCAACGAAATGTGAGTTGGTCTCTGAAAAATGGTTATTCATGTATTCACAATTGTATTGAATCCTTAATCATGAGTTAATAAGCTGGATGCTTTATTGCTCATTGGTCTCTGAAAAATGGTGAATGTATGAATAATTCCAAAAATGGATAATAACGAATGAACACACTGGATGCTTTAGTGCTAATTGGTTTCCAGGTATTGATCAATATTTGATGATTTATAGCTATGAATGTTTATAGGTGGGGTGATTTCTTCAAATAGGGAACTTTCCAAAATGGTTGGTTGATTAAGTCTATTACTTATCAATGCAAGAATGGTTGATTAACCGGACGGTTTAGGGGTACCCCTATGACTTGAGAAGCCACCTATGTGATGAGTTGGTTTGGGTGGCTGCAGGGATGGTGAAGCTACGGGATGAAGAAGGCATCGGACCGTTGTCAGGTTGCTTTATAATGGGTGATTGTTATTATATAGTGATGGTTGATGCAATTGATGCAGCCATGGGGGATTACCAGGCAATGCTTACCCAGGATTTATAAGCCCCCGGTTGATTAATTCGGGGGGTACCATTCCAATGGAAAACCAAGGCTTTTAGGGGAGATACCCCCTATTAACCTACCCGGGGTTTATTAATCCTGGGTGCACATTAATGATGGTGGTTGATAATGCTTGGTTATCCAGCTTTTTGCTGCCACCGCTGCTGTTCGTTTTCAGTGCCTCCCCGAAGCTGCAGTTGTTTCGAGAGCATCCATAGCCATTGGGTATCCCCCTTTGCTGATGCTTTCCTATGACTTGGATTTTGGATATGAACAGCTGACGATTCTTTTAACGCTGTGGACAGGGCTGAAAAACTTTACCTTCGTAAAGTTCAGGCCTCCGAGCGGGTCATCACTAACCTCCTGGCTTCGGTTAACTGGTCATCATCGACCCCTCATGGTTGACCCCAACTAATACGTATCTCTTTATTAAAATCCATTGTCCAAGTAACATTTCTTCAGTATCAATTTTTAACTACAACTAACGTTTGTTCCTCATCTGCTTGCCTCCCTGATCAACTTTTTTTATTTTTTTTTCACCGACTTTAGTTGTGACTCCCAAGCAACCAGCGTGCGCGTGGCTGCAGCCAAGGAGCCATTGAGCAGTCTGACCGCAGCAGGCTTGTTGATCAAGGTGGTGTCACAGTGAGCTTTGATCAGCTGAAAATACCTCATCCCATAGGCATCGGCAAGCACATCTAGTTGCAGCAAAAAAATGACATTAATAGCTTGTGATTTGCCATCAAGAGTATCAGGGGGTTGCAAATATGGATCATCAAGATCATCAGGGGGGGTAGAAATATGGATCTGCCTTGACAATGATGGTCAGAACAGGATTGATGTTGAGGATGAAGCTGCTGTAGAATTGGTGGCGATGGTAGGACTCATAGTGGGGCCAGCTGGTCGTTGATGGTATCTGCCGCTTGATGGTCACACGGCCTGCCACCTTCTGAAGGGATCATACCGCCCCCATGTACCTGGCCATCCAATGAACCACCAACCGCCAAGAACTGCTGATGGCCATGGTGATATGTGTGGCAATGATTGGCAAACAGATGGGCCTATGACCTCAGCAATCGGATGATCAATTCAGATGCTGACATCCCAAGTTGATCCACCCATACAGCAACCATCTGCCACCAGCCCCCGCTTCCACTAGTTGCAGCGAAGTTTCTGTTGAAGAAACACCGCTGCTGTGCCATCATCTAGCACTGGGGCGCCAGTGACAGCTGTTTTGCTGATACCTGGCAACAGGGAGGGCCCTCAAAGCATGGCTGGTGAACCGCAGCTGCGACCTGTTGCACCAAATGGAATCTAGAGTTGAACAAGCAAATGTGAGAACCATGGTGCTGATATTAAATCCGAGGAGCCATCTTTTTCTGCAAATGATTATTCGTGTAGTGGTTTCTAGTGGTTTCTCAACATGGGGATACCCCCCAATAACTTCATATTGATCATTTTTTTTCACCAGCATTTTTGGGGTGCCCGATTTTTGAAAACCACTGTGAAATCATTGCCAAACAGGGGTTTATATCAACAGTGGGTGAATGGGAAGGCACGTGCCTTTTTTCGAATCCCTAAATATGATCTCAACATGGTAATTCAAGACCTAAGTGATTACAATATTTAGAGCAAACCCATTCCAAGAGAATCGCCAAGATCAATACATTCAAGCTGTGGCATTCTGTTTGCCGGGGCAGAATGCTTACTTACTTGTAGGATTCGTTTTTAAATGTTTTGAATCTTTAGTGCAGCAGTAAGGATAGGGATCCAATGGTCAAATCATTCTGATGCCATGCACCACCAGCTGCCCATTTAAGTGACCACGATTCATCATCTTCCTTGGTTGGCTGCCACTTTTCACAATACGAAAATTAGGTGGTCACGGTGAACCATTCTGCATCATGAGCCAATATTTCTTTGCTATAAGCCACCATTGAACCTCAGGTGACCATAATGGACAATCCGTATCCCAGCTGCCACTGGTTGCCATGTCCCAACCGCAACTGCTTCATGCTGTAGTTTTTTCGCAAGAGGTCTGAGGGCCAAACCATTCAAACCATTGATACTCGTGGCCGCGGCTCCTGCAGAAAGATGGGCTTCAGTACCATTGAACTGTAGCCAAACTCTTCTTTTCGCTGTTCACATCCGTATGTTCACAGTATCCATTACGATTCTTCACTGGCTCATGGATATGAACAGTGAGGAAGGATGCTGGATTCAAGTATATAGTGATCCATAACAAGCCATCATATTGAAGAATCGATGGAACATTAATATCGAATATGATCAAACCAATAGATTTCAGAAAACTGGCTTGAAGAAACCAATGGAACAATGGAACAACAGAACAGTTTAAGTGATTCACACCGGATCAAAGAAACCAAATTGTAACTAAAGGAACCTACTAACATTAGCAAATGTTGGACTCAATGACGGCTTGCAACCAATGTTGGCTTCAAGAAACAATGACCGCCTGGTCCAAGTTGATAAACGACCATCACGCTGTCTAGCAAGGAAAAGACCAACGGTGATGATCAGGATGATCATGACCACGAGGGTGATGGTGGTGATTCTGCTGCCAACAAATGCTGCTGACTATGCGATTCTTGCTGGTGGTGCCGGTGTTGGTTCTTCTCATGACTCTGGCGACGACAACAATGATGGTAATTACTGCCGACAATCATGGTCAACTATCATGATGAGTGAGCTGCATGCTGGTGATGAGTGACCTGGTACCGATGCTGTCGAGAATAGCCCCCGCTCGATTGTATGTAGCAAATCATGGGCGGTTGGCACAAAGCATCACTTGTTACGCTTGTTCTATGGGTATGCCGCAGCTGTCGAAACTGCCCTATTTATGCACAATTGACATGACCAACCATAATGAGCTATAAATTGATATGGACCACCATGAACCCTTCCCAGCAATTTTAGCCTAGTCTTCGCTTCGTTTTAACGCATCGGATGCCATAAGTATACCACCACAAGCCATGATGAATACTGTAGGAAGCAATCAACAATTTGATAACTTTTTGTCTGGTTGTTCCAGGGTTTCCCAACCAAATCGTGGATTTTCCAGCCAGACATGTTGGTTTACCACAGTTTCATGACTTTTCGCCGGCTTAAATTGCTTAATCTCCATGTTTGTCACCCAACCCCATTGCTAGTCATGGTTACCCCTTGGTGAACAGCCAGCCAGGGTGGATCCACCCTGGAAAAACCCTGCTGCTTCACGGCCTGGCATTTGCACCATGCCGGTCCAGCTAGGAGTGCCTGGGTGCAGCCGCCAGGCCATAACCCCCACTGCTTCACTATGAAATGATCAGTTTACGAGGAAACCATTGGTTGACTGGGGGTGCCATTATTTTGGCATATGCCCACCTGAGGATTTGAAAGTGTTGAATCCAGCCGTTTTTTGAGTAAATAATAAGAATTGGCAGGTTGTTTTCATTGTTTTACTCAAAAATGGGAATTCGTTAGCCCGTAAGAATAAGCTACCAATAATCAATAGCAGTAACCAGCCAATAATCAATAATAACTATAACTGAGTGTTCTTTCTGGTAGCTATTATCATTGAGTATTGGCAGGTTCTTATCGGTGACCAGCTTGTTGCTTGGTTACCTTGCTTAACAAAAGTCAGCGCGAACCAATAACCCAATCACACAACAACAATCAGCAGCTGGCCCAGCAGCATCAACAACAGGCCAACATGCTACCAGTTTCATGTACTCTTATTGGTCTCTCTCTCTCTCTCACCTAGTCTTGTAATTGATGATATGACTACAGTGATTACAGTAGATTAACTACAATATTAACAATAAATACTTGTTATTGTGGGTGGTGGGTGGCCAAAATTGTTGACTCTTGTTGGTAATTTGCAATCATTACCCAACCGACCGGCCAAAGAACGAGCTGCGCAATGTCCAGTCTTAGTGATAAGTTTCTGAGCCAGAAGAACCCCATGAGGACAGGCTGAGCAACCGCTTGTGTGAACCATTTATAGCAATAAGCCAACCATAACTTTGGGGTTCCCTATGGCTTGAGAACCGTAACTATCTCTGATCGATACCTTGCCCGGGCGCAGCCCTGGAAGTGCCCCACCTTGAGAGTAGGTCACTGATTGTCCTGGAAGCGGAGGAAGCACCCGACCGGCGGTTTCAAATGGCATCACTGGCTGGTCGCGATGCCAGGGGTGAGTGATGTCCCAGCTGGTTGTGCGACGTTGTGCGATTCTTTGAGGTTTTTGACAAGTTGCTACACAGCTACACCCAATTCACGGCTTCCAATTCGTGGACTTCCCGACCTCATGAAAATCACCAAGTATCATGGCAGAAAAAAACAGCAGCAACATAACTCAAGTCCAAGAAAAACCACCAAGCAGCAACCAGCAACAACCAGCAACCCCCAGCAACCACCACCAACCACCATGCTCCACCAAAGCAGCCAACGTCAGGGCTCCTGTGGTGGACCGCACGGGCATTGCCAGGTTCCCAGGTGACGTGTTGGGTGAGGCGTAGGGCATCACCACGGGCTCTTGGGGAAGGTACATCTGAGCCGGCTGTACTTGATACCTGGCGAAGCAATGAGATCCCGGCCACAGGTTTCACCAGCATAAGCCAGCAGGAGGGGAACTTGGCTAAAGCTTGGTTAAGCCAACTTTTTATTGGCTGAAGCTTGGTGAAGCGAACTTGTTAGTTCACACATTTCCTCCAGCTCAACCAGCTTTATCTCACATGGATGAACTGAATTTTGGCCTCATGAGCAAAGCAACTTTATGGCTGATCGGTGCTGCTCATTAGCTGCAGTCGCCTGTGAGTCGACCAGGATTACTGATTCGCTCATCCAATAATCCTGGTTAGTCAAATATAAAGATGAGTGACCAATAGTAAATGGCTTGTGATTCTTGGCCACATCTGCCTGTTAGACACTCACATCTGGCTTCCACTGACCTTGCTCGTTAGTCGCCACATCTGCAGCCAAACATCTGTACCCAGCGATCAGCTGCACAACCACCGACCACCGACGTATCCAACTCGTGCATGTAAACTCGACGGCCGAACGTGGAAGGAGTGGCCGTGTACATGGCTTCCTCGGACGATGCTGAGGAAGAATGAGGTTGGTTACAAGGTGGGGCTTTTGGGTTAGCTTAGTTGGTTGTTAAGTAGGGTTATATCTACTTGCTGTAGTAGATGCAACCATGGTCAAGTACTTGATTAACCAATTTTTTAACCAGGAGGCCCACCTTCTACTGTTTGGTTGTACGTAAGATCTACGAATGGCTCATATCAAGCATCGCCATGGTCTGATGATTAATGAATGGTTGATAATGACGGTTAATGGTTGACAATGGTTAATCATTAGCTACTAATATAGTGACCACCGAGCTATTGGACTCCAACCCTTGGCTACTACCCACTTATTAGTACATAACTATTTGTTTCTACCCATCACCTGGTCATTATCAAATCCCAGATCAGCGTTCAGGCTTAACAATCCTGGGCTTAACAATCCTAGTGGCTAATTGATGGATTGCTCAATAATCCTAGTGGCGATGGTAGCTGTTGCACTCCAACTTTCGGATTTGGTTAACCCCAGCGGCTGATTGATGGTACCCAGCCATTGGTCTCCACTTCGCCTTCCAAGCCCAGCTCCTTCGCGCTTCCAGGACTCCGTGCCTCGCGACTGCGCTCCCCGTTCGCGTTGACGATCGACGCACGGCAGAGCTGAGCCGAGACGCCGGGCATGCGACGGACGTGCTACCTGTGGCGAAGACTGGTGGAAGGCTGGTGGATGCTGCTGGCTTTGGAGGGTTGTTGGGTGGTGGGTAGGCTGGTAGGTTGGTAGGTTGATTGGCAGGTTTGTTGGTTGGTAGGTAGGTTGGTTGCTTGCTTGGTTGATAGACCAGCTAACGATTGTTTACTACTTGTTGATGATTTGGCTGGTTGATGGCGACATCATGTGAGCGGCGAGTTCTACCCCTACTGGTAGGTTGGTAGGTTGATTGGCAGGTTTGTTGGTTGGTAGGTAGGTTGGTTGCTTGCTTGGTTGATAGACCAGCTAACGATTGTTTACTACTTGTTGATGATTTGGCTGGTTGATGGCGACATCATGTGAGCGGCGAGTTCTACCCCTACTGTTTGATAGTTGGTCGTTGGTTACGATAATTATACTCTGTTGATGGTTCATCCTAAGGCTGATGGCTGATTGATCGTCAACCGTGGTTTCCTAAGCAGCAGCAATGATGCTATGATGGTTCATCATAGATGCAAACAATAGCTGTACCTCCCATGTCCCATGTTTGAAACGGTCAAAACTTGACAGTATTTCCCGGGGCTACGAAACATGGACGAACTCAAATCTACCAAGAAACGAAGGGATGGATAATCATGGATAGGTGATGATTTGTGGATCATGCATGGTCACCTATCCTGCTTGGTGGTTGAACCACCGTGATGGAAAATATGCTTGTCAAACAGCCAGCTACTTGATACATTTGGGAAAATAAAAATGTTTGCAAGCACCATCCAAATGAATGAGTCCCGGTCCCTTTCTCTGGTGTATTGCTGCTTCACTCATGGTTAAGAATCATGTCGTGGCTGATGAAGGTTGAGAATCCACCTATCATGAATCCACCTATCATCACCTATCATTGATAACATGAATCATGAATGACAACCAGTAGTTGTTGAACAGTTATTGTTGGTTCCTATCCCGTATTGTTAACTATGAATAGGGGATGAAACTGGGATAAGCAAGCAGTTGTTCATGGTGATACATCCCTATCAAAAAAACCGAAGACTTTCGAAGACCTGACCGGCGAGTTGGCCTTCCCAAACTCTGGGGGGGCACCAGTTCATCTTATCTTCGCCGCTGGAGCAATGCTGGGCCAGTTGCTAGGCCATTTCGGCTTAGCCATGAGTCAGGTGCTAACCATCTACCATTTGGTGAGGCCACTCCTGGTAGCTCCAAATCGCTCCCCCCTTAAAAGGGCTCCTTGGCTCCCGACAGCTCCGTCTGAACCCACCAGCCAGTCACACATCTAACTACCCTGTTAATGCCAACCCTGAATAAATAAACCCTGGGTTGATAAATAGGGGGTATGCCCCAGGTTCGCTGACTGGTTTCCTATTAAGCCATGGTACCCCTCCAAATTAAGAAAACCTATGGTTGACATTCATCCTGGTTGACACCCATCAGGGAATCCTTTTTTGAGGCGCTGCGGCAAATCGATTTGGGCCACTGAATTAGCGCAGAGCGAATTCAATTGCGACTTTCGACGCAGCGTTGGCGGTGAGCCGGTTTCCACATTTGCGCTCATGGCGAAGCAATAAGCTTTGCTTTTACAATGGTCGCCATGGTTATAGCATGTTTAAAGAATTGTTGAAGAATGACTGGTAGTAGGTGAAACCATGATTTTTCTATGGTCAACAATGTACATAATGGTGAATCAATGCTTGCTAATGGTTTAATCAAGGGGTTGACAACGGTTGATTCATGGTAGACACTGGTTGGCTAAAGCTTGATAATGACTAAGTAAGGGTTGATTGCAGATCATCATTGACTAATAGTGGGTATTACTGGTTCATGCTGCCCATGCTGTGGACATAACTCGGCACACATGGGTTGCCAAGAATAATTTTACTCAAGCACTCTGGACCAGTACCATTCCCAATCTTTATTGACAGCCTTCATCAACCATTCACTAACCATCACCATCATCAATCATTCATGAACTATCACCATCATTGACACTCACTAAACATTAACATTCACCAGCCATTCGCTGATCATTCACATTGCCATCATCTCCCCCTTCTTCGTTCGCATCACACCATTTTCGTCACCACCTCTGCTCATCCGCTGGATCTCACGGCAGCATCTGCCAAACGAATGCACTGGCCTAAGCTCAGACGTGCCGTATGCTCCTGGCAGGCCATGGATTTGATGCGTTTTTTTACCGCTTTTTTCCCTGGAAATTCGTGGATCTTTGCCACATATAACCTGGCATACTCCATTCGTAAGAAGGAATTGATCTGTCATGAAAAAATGGTTTGCGAGGATATTCATGGTCCAGCAAATGATCAACAAATTCTTTCCGCAGTTCGTAGCTATTGGATGTCCACTGTTCGTTATCCATTAACATCAGTCAACTAACTGTGGGCACTGTGGGCATCCAATACACCAACAGGTGACTTTGCGCACACCTGCTGACCGGAGCCGTTGATCCCCCAGGACTCACCTCGTCAAAGCGAGCGTACAGCTTGTAGACATCGCTCTCACTGGGCTGTGCAGTGCCTGATCGGATGGTCATCTCCTGCTTCCACGTGTCTGAGCCCTGCAACATGCTATAACTCTATGACCATGTAGGTGGTTAACCCGCTGCCAGCAGTGTTCACGAATCATTCTTCAAGTCAAAGAACGGAAAAATCTTAAATTGATGTCTGAACCGGTATCCATTCATGAAATCCACCATCAATGTGACCCTCTCCAATCAAGCAAATGGCTTCTCTAATCTCAGCAAACGGATTCTGACGTTGGGAAGGCTGATCTACCCGCACAGCCAAAAGCCATTAAGGGAACACCTGTTCTTCATGCCAGGGCCGAAGCTTCATACTTCGCCGGGCGCGCCTAAGGTGCGAAAAACCATGGCCACGAAGTGCTTCACCTACGCGATTCACAGCAGATCTGCCGGATTTGCATCTTGCAGCGTTTTTTGCTACCTTCCCATCATGGATCATCTCCTTCCAAAGCTGTTGGGATGCTCACCTAGCCACTTTTAGTGATAACAATCCATGACTTGACCCATAAATCTTGATCAGCTTTGACTCACATTTCGAAGAGTCACAGCTGTCGGCTGGGCTTCGTGTCAAACGAACGACATCGAAATATGTGATTGCCAAAGAAGAACCAATTTTTTGAATTGTTCTCTATGCCTTCAAGGGGCACTGCCTGCAATTCACGAGGTTCTGCCAACTGCATGTGGATTTGAATTACAGGTCACCCCAAGTCTCCTAGAGCCCAGGGAGCACCGCAATACACCAGAAAGTTGCCACCTTAGCCAACCTCAACCAACCAACTAATCAACCAAGTTGAACTTCCAACCAAGCTCAACTCACCTGAACCAGCCTCGACCAACCAACCAACCAACCTTAACCAACCAACCAGTCAACCCTGACCAACCCCAACCCCTGGGTCGCCAACCTCCGACCAGGTGAGGTATCCATGGCCCTGATCACAAGCCGCGAAGGCGTCCCGAAAGACCTGACCGGTCAATCCGGACAGCATCACCGCCCGGGAATCAATCATGGTGGATAAATCTCCAACAACACTGTAGGGAAAACAATGGTTAATGGCTACCCAGGATTAATAAACCCCTGGTTGATGATCATAGGGGGTATCCCCTAAAAGCCTTGGTTTTCCATTAAAATGGTAACCCCCCTAGTTAATCAACCAGGGGTTTATTAATCCTGGGTTAACATTAATGATAGGGCAACCAGGGGTACAGGGTGGATGGGTCAAGCAAGTAACCGACCAATTTCATGAAGTTCAGCAACAATTTCATAGGGAAACCACTGGTTAGTGAAGGGGGGACCAGGGGTACAGGATATAGCGAGATGGGTGATCACCTGGGAATATGGCGAGCTGGGTCAAGCAGTTCACCAAGTAATTTTATAGCTGGTTAATGATTAATAAAGGGGGATGACAACTGACAATTATAGGGTGAACTGACCCAAAGCCATATTACAATTGGGATTGGCAATTTCCACTAGGGCGGATCATCAACGAAGAGGTTGTTGAAGGATAAGGCTTTTGATTCGTTGATTAAATTGTGAGATTATATCATCTATAGATGGCTAGAAAAGGGGGGGTTCTCAAGCATAGCGGAGCCCGAAGTTATGCATGATTTATTCTCGGAAATGACTAATAGTGGATGATTTCGGAGTACCCCTATTTTGAAAAAGCACTACGCCAATTGGTAAACAGAGCCCAGAAATTGATCAATGAGACTGTGTAAACCTACAAAGTTACACACCGCAAATCTCTGCTAAGCAAATGACCCATAAATGCCTTGATTTTCATTAATTATTTTACTAATCCAGGGCTAACTACAACCATCATTTCACGATTTATCTCACCATTCTCCACCTCTACTTGATCAGCATGGCACGCCTGGTTGGTGGCATCCGCATCTGCCCCAATGGCCTGTAAACGCCGCGAATAACCGATTGGGGCCTGGGGGACCTACCAAGTCAAGGCCAAATGAATCGAGATCATAGCTACCATTGATAGTTATTATATTCAAGTAGGCCTCGGCTTGGAATCAACTACACTAGTAACAACGTTAGTTATGACAACTATCAGCTGATGGTAATATATGTTAGTTGTAGCAGGCTTATGCACTATTGAGTATCAGCTTATTAGAAGTAGCAACTGGTGATCAACCCGTATCAGACTTGCGTGTTGTATCCATTAATGATAAATTACTCTTTTTGACCAACTATAAACTACCAATTGAACATAACAATTCTCAATGTGGGTGTTTCTCAAAATAGGGGTAGCCCCAAATCATCCAATATCATAGTCATTTATGGTAATAAGCCAACCATTTTGGGAGGCCCTCTATTTTAAGAACCCTCTATATCACAATGGCAGAGTTGTAGTTTACCAGGCATGTGATAGTGATCAAGCACACTCTGGTAAAGATTCCCTGCTTGCGTTTAAAATTCGCGATAGTGTTTCCGACAAATATATGGATCTACTAATGACTTTATCAATGTGACTAATCGATATCATTTGTATTGATGAATGCAGCCAACCAAGGGATCAACAATAGGTAGTTTTTTCATTTATGATTTAGCAATCGTAATGAGTATTTGCGCACGTGGCTACAGTCCATGGGTGATTAGATATTGCTGATGGATGATCAACTCTACGTCTCTCTACCGTACATCACTGATATTATTGATAGTAGCTGTAGTAGTGGCTGAACTCACTTCACGAGTGATCTCACTCACTGAAGTTTCATCAATTTCACTAACTTGACGATCATTTGATGCCCGTTGTCCAGCCCAAGGTCGGTTGATGATACCTGCGACGACTCAACTGGTACAACGACGGTTCTACACAATTTGCTTTGCTTGGGTTACGGCAGCAATGAGTGCACTGGCACCAACTAACAACTGCTTATACCAAACAGACCGAGAAGCAAAGGCGGAGGTTCAGAAAATTTTCCACACAAACCTGTCTTGAAGATTGGGAGCCAACAGCATGTCAACATAGGGTAGTCTTTCAACGCATGACTCATGTCACATAATGAGATCTGTTTGAGCAACTCCATGAGCTTTCGATCGATGTTGTCATAGCCTGATGCGTTCTCCATCTCCAGATCGCTTCAATCCTTTCCCTATCTCTCCTGATCTCTCCTTATCTCTCCTTCTCTCGCCTTCTCTCTCCTGATCTCTTCTTCCATCCCTTACTCCTCTTACATCCCTTTACTCTATCTGACTTGTGGTGGGCTCTCTGGCTCCTGGATTATTCCTCCAGCAAACTCCTCAGTAAAAGTGCCATCACCGCAGCCTCGAGCGTCGAACTTTTGGGGCGCTCTGGTGGTTCTGGCGCGATATGACGCCCCAAAGCCAGCTGCAGTGGATTGCTTCCCTAGATTCCTTAGGTTTATAGTGGTGAAATGTCATTGATAAGGCTCATAACCATCCCTTGATAAGGGATGATAACCAACAACAATGGTTAAGCATAGGTTTATTAATTGGGGGAGGGCCTTTTCGTTGGGCAACCAGTTGCCTGTTGGGCCCCGGTACTAATCAACCGGGGGTTTAGCTTAGATTGATCCAGGGTTGGCATTCTTGGCTGATGCACGACAGGGCCATGACTAAAAACAGTCTCAATCCAAGCTTTTCTGCTGGGAGTTGGTTCATCCACAACAGAGGTCCACAAATCCGAAAGGAGCGTCACAGCGATGGAAAACTTGACAGACTTGACAGCACAAACCAAATCATTGCCTGGGGAATCTGCCGATATCTGCGACAAATTGTGGTTGATCAACCACCATTACGCATCGCGAAAACCAACAACAATCATCATTCACCAACCTGACGTTGGCCATGATTTAACAAGCACTGGCCATAAGCTAACCTTTATTAATTAATCCATCATTCAACCAGCACCCCTTTGATTATAGGCACCATCAACCACCCAACCAGCCACTGCACTTCCAAGCGAAGCTGGTCCAGTGCCGGTCCTGCAAGGGGGTCTCCGCGAAGGAAAACCGACCTGTGAGACTGAAACGGGTCATAAGTGATGCTTGGCATAAGTCAAATGATGGTTAATGCTGGTTCAATGATGGGTTCATGATGGGTTAAATGATGGTTAAATGTCTGTGCAATGCTGGTCAACGATGTTGATTTGTGCTTCACGGCTAATAGTTGGCACTTGTCAACGTTAATGCCTGACAATAGGGAAAATGATCCAACCACAGGATCATCTGGAATGAGAACAATGATGGATATGATAGGCATCCCCAACTACTGAGGGCCCTCGTCATAGCCGGAGGTTTCCCAGCCCTTTCACTTGGATGTGCAGCTGGGCTTGCGACCATGGTTATGAATTCTGCAAGGTAGCTTATAACCCCTATAACCATGGTGACTTACCAAATGCAAACTGGGGATGCTCATCCACGCAGGGTGTAAACCACCGATGCACCATGGGCGCAGCCATGTCTCGTATCTGGTTCCGTTCCAACGTCTGAGATGCTCACGAGCCAAAGAGCGGCAGGGATGAGGTGGTGGAGGCCACATCCTCATGGTCACGGCTTGGCGTCTTCCACTGTGGTTGAGCTGAAGGGGTTGCTGTTTGTAGGTCATGTTCATAGGAATCCACTCCATTAACTTGCCACTTTGCAGAACTGAATCCCTCAAACCCTGCAATTCCGTCAAGCTTCGGCTGCAATTTTATCTGCAGGGAGGGGAAAACCTCCTATCCACCTATATCCACCTCACTCCTTTCAAGGTTGATTTCCGATTCTGAGCTTCCCCACTTTCTCTGAGATCCACCTGAGAACTCCATCTGCCAACACCAGGCACTGCGTGATGTCCAGCTCCCCGGCGCCGTGGAGGTCGATGTGTTCCGCCAGCGGCGTCACCGCCTGCAGCGCCAGCTGCGGCTGTGCCGCCGGCAGCGCCCCCGTCGTGGTCAACGCCAGGCGAACGAAGTGCTGCAACTCCTCCGAGTCGCGGAAGCGCAACCGCTGAAGCCCCGCGAAGTGCTCGCCTGGGCTGGGACGCTCCATGGTGGTGGAATCCGGGGGTTGAGAGGTGGGGATGGGATCCAAAGGTGGGGACTGGAAGAAACAACATCGAAATCAAGGACTTAAAGTAAGGCGACTCGAATTAAAAATGGAGTTTCAAGACCCATTTAACATTATCAGTGTTCATCCTTAACATACTCAACCTTCAAATGTTAACCCAACCTCCACCTTCCCCAACCTTTACCGACCTACCGCACCAGTCCCAGTCACAGTAGACGCGCAGTGCCATGCTGGCGAACTGCTGCGGCCCCAGATCCAGGGTGCCCTCGAAGAGGGGCAGGTTCTTGGCTGCGGACTCCACCCAGCTGCGGGCCGTGGCTAAGGCCTTGGGCTCCTGGCAGTGGATGACCCATGGGATATGAACCTGGGGAGTGGGATGGGAAGATACGGGGGTTAGTGACTGAGGTTAGGATGGGATAGTAGGATAGGATGTGGGGAGAGGGGTTGAGGATGTAGGAGGTGACTTAGCGCAGTGGAATGTGAGTTCATGTCAGCTAGCGAATCTCGCAGTTAAAAAGACATGACCTTTTTTCCGTTTTGCCGTCCATGGGTCGATGTTTCTATGATGGGGGCGGTTTGCTTCAGCAGCCATCATGCTTTCACAGCGCGCCCGCCAAGTGACTCTGGTCCATTTTGGGAAGCACCCCCATGTTTTACCGCTCTGTGGCCTAAGTAGCCTGTTTCGGCAAGGAGCTGTGTTTCTATTTTGTGGCTTCGACTATCTCCAAGTTTGCTCTTCTTCCCAGTTTAGATGCCATTGCAGTACCAGCCTTGATGGATGCATGCTGGTGTTTCGGGTTCCTGCTTAGAGCCATTTTTCCATACTTTTCCATACCAGCAGCGGTAAGGCTGCTGCATAGAACCCGAAGTTGGCATGGCATTTCTTTTAGAAATTTTGCCCCTCCAAAAACAGCTGAATGCAAAAAGCCCTGGTCTTTCCATACCGCTGTGCTTCGAAAGCCCATACCACCAGCAAACATCCCCAAACACACAAACAACAACGGTGTGCCTAGCATCAACCTACCCAGAGCTTCACCTACCAACTGCTATGGCGCTACCGCCCACCCCAGAGGCACATCACCGCGGTCAACTTCTTTGGCGACCAAGAGCTCGTCCACCTGGTAAGTCATGGGTTTTGTGGGATGGAAGGGTTATTCACTAAAAACGGCAGCCAAAAATTAACTCTTTTAGTGAATAACTAAAATAACGATGATTATAAGCTAAGGATTACCGTTACTTTATTAATAACCGCTTGACTTTATAGTGAAGAGTGAACCATTTACAACATTTAACCAATACCGATGTCATCAACCAAATTAACAAAAAACACCAATCGTAATGATGTTAGTACCTAGAATATCTAATGGTAATGGTGTGATGATAATTCACAATAATGGCAATAATAAATAGTCATTATTGCCCACAATAATGAAAATAAATGGTAATGGTCTTTCCCATGGGAAATGACTGATAATGGGAATAACCAATGATAATGGCTAATGATGGGAACTTGTTGTTTAATAAACCGTTCATGGGACAATCCTGGAAATAATTGATGATGATTCTCAAGTGATTCTTTTACTATCAGCGGCTAATAACCACTTAATGGTTATTCCCATCGGCCGGGATGATGGAAATTATCTTGGCTATTACCGTTTCTAGGAAGATGTAATGACCAAGAATGGGTACTCGTGGGAATTACGACGAGGGAATTCCCGTGGTTTAACTTGGGTAATAGTGCGAATACATGCAATATACAACTGGTCATTGAACTAGTGATGCTAGCAACCAGGAAACAATGGGAATAAATGGGGTGATTGGCAATTGTGGAATAACTAGCAATAATCACTAGTGGAATGATGAGTATGCGAATCATGTCTGATAACATTTCACTGGGAGTTCAGTGCTACAACAACTATGTTACTGTGCCATGCTGGAGTTCATTCTACTGGGAATCGTTACCACAACAGTTCTCGTGGTTGAACACCTGTGATTTCCTTCCTCTCGCGGACTTATGGGCATCTGTAAGTTTTTGAAGTGTCATCAGGTCGACATCATCACCCCATATTGTACCATATCTTACCTGTACCAAGCCCTCATGAAGCCCTTGTACACCATGGTTTCAACCAGCCAACACATGCGTTTCCAACCACCCTCCAGTCGCCTCATTGGTCATGGAGGTGGCCCCAGGGCCAGCTGGTGCATCCACCTGGGCCCACGGAAGGCAGTTCGTGTTTTCACCAACAGCAAGCCTTGATACTGGTGCTTTATAAGGGCTTAATATGGCACATGTTCTACGAAAAAAAATAGGGTTGATAATGATGGTTTTCCAGTAATGATAGGAGTGGGTAGTAGTGGTGGTGAATCATCTGGGTTGATAACCACGTGTTTCTGGCTGGTTGAAGCCATGGTTTACAAGGGCTAACCGCGAACCCCTTATAATAGCCATTGTAAAACCATTGTTATGGATGTTTGGTTGGTTTGGTTGGCGGCAGCTGAAGCAACGAGAGCCAACAGCAACTGGCTTTCCCGGCATTCAGCATGCAGCACCAAGGCCCACACCATGGTTGACTTTGCTGTATCGCCTGCGACGTGGGTAGCATCACTGGATCTCAACGTTGGGGCCACCCAAAAGTGCACAGAGCTTGGTGGTTAAGGATGGTTACTGGTGGTCAAGTGATGGGAAAATGATGGTTAAGTGATGGTTGAATGATGTCTACAAAATGGTGAAATGAGTCAAATGAGGGCTTATATACAGTAATGTTCTATGATTGGGACTGATGGTTGAGAAGTGCTTAATGATGAATGGTGATGGATGGTGATGAACGGTGATGATGGTTGAGAAGTGCTTAATATTTAATGATGAATGGTGATGACGGTTGACGATGGTTGATGATCATGATTGATCATGATTGATCCCTGATTAGTTGTTATTTACCTAGAACCTCCAAAGTAGCCTAAATTTATGTGACGTTAAGTTTGTTCTCTGAAGCACAAGTCTACCCTCCTCATGTAAAAAAGTGATCGTTTCTAAAGAATATACTCGTCGCTATTTCAGGCTACTAATGTGCAGCACATTTCTCTCCTAGTGCATTGCGGCGTCAAGCCAAATCCAAATAGAACTGCCTCAGAAGTTTTATTAGTGATCTGGAGGTAACTTTTTTTGGATTTGCGCCCGTTTGCATTTTTGTTTGTGCAGATTTGGGTCCGTCTTGCAGTTGTTTAATCTCTGGCAGTTTTTCTACATAAGCTCACAAGCAGCCACAGCTCACAAAATGGCAGCCACAATGCCTGGAATGCGCCGTTATGAGCAAAAGAAGTTCGATTGGCATATTTGTGTTCGGGGAAGAATTTGAAGTCACGAAAAGTTGGTTCAGGTACGCTTTGTTGATTTAGGTATCGAAAGGGCAGGGGACACAAATTTAAGTGACATTTGAGGCTCTAAGTACCATCGCTGATGCTGACCTGACATCGCTCATCACGGGCAATTTGCCGACTGAGAACAAGAGAGCACCATATCCAATGCTTTCCCACTATCAACCATTGATCAACAAGTAGCATCCGATACTATTACTATGACTTCCCACCATTAGCTCAGCGTTTCGCAAGCACAAGCTGTGCAACCTTCTGCCCACGCTCCTCGCGAAGATGGAGGGAGTTTCGAAGCTTCGGACTGGCCCTGGCCACAGGTGGCAAAACCCAGCTGTCAATGTTTCGCCACCCAACTACTGTAAATAGCTGTTGTCTTTCCATGGATTGTTTGCATTGATATGCTTTGTCTCTTGATCATTCATGGTTGTATTTTTGTCAGGTCAATAATCTATGCTGATGTGTATCAATGCTGTTCTTCATAATTCAGTTTGCCGCTCTGCCAGTCATTAGTTGGCCATTTGAAGATCATGATGGATGACTAATATAAAACACATGTTCCACCTACACTTATCACACTGAATGCAAGCAATGCCCAGAAACTCAAAGTCGAAAAACTTCAGTTTCATGTTCCCACTCAATTTCTCCGACTCAAAAAATGCTTCAGGTCTGCTGTTGCACCATGCTGACCAGGCTGCCACAGTGACGCCGCCTGACCCTCAGAGGCCGCCGTGGACGCCGTCGCCCCCGGCGCCGCGACGCGCTCCGCAGCACTGCCGCGGGAATCGGCGTGGCAGTGGAGGATGGCGCGGCACAGGGCGTCGAGGAGGCACAGCGACTCGCTGGTGTTCAGCTTGGACTTCGAGCCCTGGGCGAACCTGGGAGGAGCCGTAAAGCGCCACCAGGGGAGGGGCGGGCAAGCAGGGGAGGGGAGCTAAGCCGCCAGGGGTAAGGAGATCAAAGTGATGGTCAAACCATGGTGGTGGGTTTTGATGGTTGTTTTTGTGAGGGTTGTTCATGATGAAAACCCTGGTGGATTTCAATGATGATATTGTAAGTGATGTGTTTTGATGAATGATGAATGTGTAAATGAGGGTTGGGGGTTGTATTGGTGTAAATGCTGGTGATGTGTGCAATGATGGCGATGGTCTCACGATGGAGAGCATCATAGTGTGATGATGGTTCGGGTGGCCATTTTGGATGGTTTCCCTAGAGGTGATTGAACATGAAAGCACCAAGCTGTTCAAAATGAGAAGCATGGTTGGTATAATGCTTAATTGCAACTGATTGCACTACTTAACTAGATGTCACTATCTGGTTGATGAGTTTGACAACCTTTATACTACTGATACGGTTGAATATAGCTGGCTGATGCTGGCTGGTTCACAGCCTTCGAGTACATCATAGTTGTTTGAGAACCATTGCACTAACTATAGTTGAATATTTTAATTACTAACTAATGATACGGCCAATATCATTGTTCAACACACTATGGATCTCTACCTGCAAAGTGGTACCCTCTGGATATAGGTTGGTTTATAACCTAACCTCCCTAAGTATTTTTTTATCTTCAATAACTGGTAGTTACCCTAGTGAACTGACCTAAGTTAAGTAACTGAGGGGTACCACTCTGTACATGTTTTAATGTATCTATGAAATGATGAACACGCACACACACATAGGTATCAACACACACAAATGGGTATTATATACATACATGAAACAACGCAAACACATAACTGTGAATGACGGTATGTAATTGAATGAAAACAAATAACACCATACAACACCCAGACAAAGCATACACGCATGCTGACAGGTGCACGATGGTGCATACAACTTCCCTTGAAACCTCGGCTGTCGTTGGTCCCAGGCGCTTCTTGAAGAAGGGCGTCACATGTTGCTGCGTTGGCGGCACGTAGCTCTCCTGGTGGAAGACCTGGCGCCAGCAGCTCATCTCATGGGTCATGACGATTCACTATATAAATACTTTTGAAACGTGGAAAAACACTCTTGTAATAGTAGATTCCTAAAAATCATTCATCAATCTTTCATTTTGGTCTCTGCCCAAAAATTCAACCAGCGGGCAATACGCCCACAGACGGAACAGAAAGAAAGCAAGACTGCCCAAAAATCCCTGATGATCATAAAGAGGGATAAAAATGGCCCCAAACTCATCAAATACTAGTAAACATGGAGAACAATGGTCATGAAAATCAATGGGATGATCCAAAATCAAAAAAAAATGTTTGTCGGTGGTAAACATGGCCCCAAATTCATTCAATACCCATCAACATGGCCTCAAAAAACTAACCGTCGCTTCCATTTCTTGATGATTCGTGCCATTCGCATCCTCAACCATCAGCCAAGCGCCGCTAACCATCACCAACTGTACGTAATCACCAACCAGCACCAACCAAGCACCAAGCATCACCCACCACCAAGCCATTGCCACCTCCCCGACGAAGCGCAAGATTTCGCTGGGCCAACTGAGATACCCCGAGCCACCGTCACATCGCTGGAAGACTTGGAGACCGTTCTTCAGGAGCTGACCTGGAGAGCTGGCGGTGCCAAGGCAAGTCGCTGGGCCGGCGTTAAAAACCACTGGTGGGCACCATCCGAGTTGGTTGTTTTGGTCGCGAGTTTTTGACCACCAGTGATTCTGAACCATCAGCAACTAAACCATGAGCATTCACTGGTGGTGTTGTTGTTGTTGTTGTTGTTGTTGGTGGTGGTGGTGGTGGTGGTGGTGGTGGTGGTGGTTTTGAATCCCTACCGATTCCCCTCCTTCACCAGGGGACCAAGGGTGTTGATTGGGGAAGGGGATTGTTTGCATTCGTCAACTGTCACTAAGTTAATTAACCATTCCCAATAATCATTGATTAGCCATGACCACAGTTCGCAATCACTAGCATCATTGAACATTATCAATCATGATCATTCACCATCCTTGTCAACCACGAGGGGGTGATATCAAGCACAAGCTTGCGCTTCCACTCACATGATGCTTGGAGGATCATTTTTAGGTAATCAACGTAATCAGGGTGATTGTATGTCCCCTGGGCCCGTGATTGGTGGAAGCATCCGTCAAATCACACAATCATGAACCATCAGCTGGTCTCCATCAGGGTTCAGAGTTGGCCCGCTGCTCCACTAGCCACAGCTGCTATGATCCCTTGATCTTCATCCCAACCCCCAGAAACCATTTGACAGTGGGAAGGTGTGGGAAGTATTCTTGGTGAAATTTCTTGCACTGGTGAAGTGTTCTTGGTGAGAATCATCTTGAACTGGCCACCCTTCAAGGGCCACAACTCATAGCGGCACCATGGCAGCCCACTTCCCAGGTCAGCTATTGAAGCCAGGCAGCAGCTCGAGATGGTTTTCAGCATTTGGTCCCTGTGCTCCGCATTCGCAACTGCCACAGGTTCCAACAAAGCCGCGAAGTCTGAGAACTGAATCACAACTCCGGTGGAATAAGCGATGCTCACGGTCCCATCCACTGGTAGTGGCACGTAATCCTTTGCATCTTGATGCAGTTGGATGGTTGTGGTTCATTAGTGGCTAAGCGATGACTAATGAAGGGTTAGTAGGTGGCTAAGTGATGACCAGTAAAGGGTTAATAGTATATATGTAGTAGCACATGTCAGTGGTTAATAGGCCAAATCTAAGGGTTTCGAGGTCATCTTCCCAAACCAATGTCCTGGTCCCCCAAAATACACAAGATGTCAAGAGATGTCAGGAGCAACAACCTGGGGGTGGTTTTCCTGACATGTGTGCGGCTTGCCAAAAGCTGTATTGTGAATCACGCAAAGCAGCCTGTTTGGTACACGCAAGCCGTCATTAGTCTCTTCATCTTTGCAGGGATTTCTCTATTTATTGTTGCTGTTGTCGTTGTTGTTGATGCGCTCGTTTCATCAGGTCAGCCATTACCTGGGTGCTAGCAGGTTGATCAAAACAATGCATGATAACAAATGCATCACCAGTTTGGTCATTTCTTTCTGTTTCCACTGGTTCCTCATGGTTTAGTGGGACCAATGACCACCATCCCACCTTCGCCCGTCCTCCACCCATTTCTCTGCCAGTTTGGTCGGATGGTCACCCAGCAGTACCGGAGAGTCATCAGCTGTGCCATGCAGCGAGGCTCGTAGCAAAGTTTCGCACAAACAGATTGACTCCAAAGGCGTCAGCGAAGCTAACTGCAGCTCTGGATCGAAGTGGCTGTAGACTTCCTCGTTGCAGTTCTGGTTGGCAATTCTGCTGTGGTTTCATGGGTCAGATCAAGTGGATGTGTTGGAAAACTTGGGAACGTAGTCTTGGGATGTGGTTGAGGGGTGGGGCAACGGTTGCAGGTTTGGTATGATGCCCTGAGCACTTGGGACTTCACAAGAAAAAACATCAAATCTGTCAGCTTCGCCACATAGATCTGTGGCTCCGTTGGGCTCTGCAATTGCAACTCCGCGAAGCAGGACCTGGGAACAGGGTACCCCATGGCTTTACTGAAAACATGTTGCCATGGGTGGATGATCAAAACGCTGAAGCTGTCAAGTGATCCACGCGCTTGGCAGTTGGTACTTCAACACTAAGCAGGTAGGTTGGGGATCCCTCCCTCTCTCGTTGTCACTTTGTGATCCAACCACTGCAATGTAACCGGCAGAGTCGGACAACCACCAATTCTCGGCACCAAATCATCTTGAAACCACCCAGCAGTAGTAATGCTTCGATATTATTCCCCAAGCCCATAGCCAACCACATCCAACCACTACCAATAGTGAACCACCAAATGAACTCCAAATAACCATAGATAAGCATACTTAATCAGCAACCACCACTAATTATTAACAATAGTTAAATACCAACCTTGAACAACCACCACCCTTCAGTCACCACATCTTTCAACGTCGCGCCTCACAAAATCTCTGAGTCTTCCTCTGGACCATGTGAGCCCATGGCCATCCGCAGCCACCCGGGCGTACACGGCACAGAGCCGCTGGTGCAGCAGCCCCGACTGCAACTCGTGGCCGATGCGGTGCTTGTCATGCGCAGAAGCGGTACATGTGGAGGTGAAGGCATCCATGTCGATGCAACCTGAGACATGGAGAGCTGAGAGGTGGTTGCGTCACATGGTTGAGGACATGGACCTTCATTGCGGAGACTTGGAGATAAAATGATGAACTAGGTGTCATTGACATTCATTAGGTCAACAATTAACAATCATAACAACACAAAAGAGCGGCAGCATGTCCAAGCAAAAAATCGAACAGGACAGTAACCAGGACCAAAACAATCGCAGTATATCTAAGCAAGTAGTCATCCAAGGATAAACCCTTGGGTAAGAACAGCGTCGCCTGTGGAAGCTCAGATTTGAAACATCATTGATCATGACTAGCTGCTAGCTATGGTTCACAAAAACGACGAGCTTGAAACATCCACAGCGAATCATTGCTTAATAAGTGATGGGAAATAAACACCCCCGAATACATCCCTCAAGCGCATGCACAAATGAGCTGATAACCCACGATGTGGTCAGTTCAAACCATAGGAAACCCACAACACTTCATATATCAGATCCTTGTTCCACGATACAAAACCGTCTTTCCCCTAACCAGTGCACATTGAAGTGCAGAACAGGCCACCAGCATCCACCAGCATCCACCAGCCTTCAACCCAGCAACGGTCACATGGCAGCATCACACTTCGAGTTCCCAACGGTGCGGGAACATACGACGATACGCTTCGAAGCAGTTGGTTGCTCACAGTCTCGGCCTCGCTGGGAGCTTCTCTCTCCCGCTGCGGCAACAAGGGCGGCACCCGTTGAGGCACATGGTTGGCCGGCGGTACCGGAGGCGTTTCCTTGGGCTCCCCCCAGCCGTAAACATCCAATTCCCTGAGCAAATGCTGGGTGACAGCGCATAACTCATCGATCCTTCGCACTGCATCCTCACAGGTAATGGCCATATGTTGCAACTGCCATGGCACCGGATCATCATGACCGGGACGCCATTGTTGCACGGGCCGAGCAGCTACACGTGAACCGCGGCCGGCCGTACCTGGGGGGCGACACAGGTTTCTCCTGCCTCATCCGGTTGTTGGGGGGAGCGCCTCCTGTAATTGGCTGCATGAGGTGTGATCCTAGCAGCCATCACTAGTCGACGGATTGCTAACATTTAGCTGTGATTGGATGACCATCCCCAAATTTGTCATGTTCAACAGTTATTGATATTCCCACATCAATAAAATCTCACACCCACGCATATGGCTATGCCAAAGTGATCTGGTTATGAACCATCCCGCAACCAACCAACTAATCAATCAACTAATCAACGAATCAATCAACCAATTACTTGACCAATCAATCAACCAACCAATCATTCAACCAATCAACCAATCAACTAATCAACCGATCGTATACCAACCATATATAGCAAGTGATGGTTCCAGTGCTGGTTCACCACCTGGTCCCATCGCACCCGGCACCTCCCACTGCACGCGGCGCGCGCGCAACGGGCCGCGGGCTTCGTGTTGCGCGACACTTGGAGCAGACGCGCGACGCTCGGCCCTTCTTCTCGGGGTCCGTGGCCGCATCCATGGCGTCATGGCGTGATCTGGTGATGGCTAGTGATGACTTTGATCTTAAGAAGTGGTGGATAACTCTGATAGTCAGTGATGGTGATGAATCTTGAGAAGTCGCTGTTTGTTGGATGAAGTCATGAAGTCGTGTCGGATGCCATTTCTTATCCATTTCTGATCAGAAAAAAATCGTCGGCTTAGATGCTTTAGAGGTGTGGAGATGCTGATGCTTAGTTCGGGATGGTGGTATGATGGGTGTCCAGGCTTGGCTGCAGCTACAAAGGACAATCCCTGCTGCAGTGCGTGACTGCTCCAGGCATGTTCCTTCGAATGGGTTGCGCTCAGCATGAGCTGTAGGGTGGGGAACGTCAAAGATTTGTCAGGATTGATTCTGTGGATCTAATCCATCGATCTAGGTGTCTATAAGCCATCTATTTGTTTGGTTGTCGGTGATCTGCCTATCTGCTTCTCCCTGCTTCCAGACGCATATCTTCCATCGGCCTTGATCCGAAGCTCATGACCCGGTTGCGTGTCATTCCTTGCAACTCAGCAGTGGGGTCAGCTTGGAGATCCTTCTCCAAGCGTGAAGCGACCCTGGGAAAGGAACTCGTGCAGCCTCCACCGGGCTTCATGAAGCCATTCCTAGGCAGCGCAATCTTCCACCCAATCATTCGCAAATCCATGGCCCATGACTCCACATGGCACATCTTTTCTCACTGCTGGCGATGCTCCCGGAGATTCTTCAGCTCAACCTGGCGCACCAGTGGAGATTTGTTGGTTCGACCAGTGGGGTCGTCCCCTGAGATGCACGGCATTGTGACCTCCAAGGAGCGTGACCTGAGATCATTCGCGACTAGCCATCATTGACCAATGCAAGTCATGAAGCTTCCACTGATGCAACGCTTCCTAATCATCATTCGCTACTTTCATCAAAAAGATCAAAAAGTCTAACCCCCTGGGAAATTACCATTGATCAACCGTCGATGAACCATCAATTGAACATGAACGAACCATTCTTAAAAATTTCCAACCCCTCATCCATTCTCAGCCAAACCCTCAAGTCATCACTGCTTGAGGAAACCATTCACCGAAAGCGAAATCCATTGAACTTACCAGGCACTTCTCAACCCTTCTCAACCATCACTGATTGGTTTCTGTTGCTTCATGTTGCTTCCCATCACCTGATAGGAAAGCCAGCCGCCGATCCAGCCCCACCTTAGCAGCTGAAGACAAGCCGTTCTCTGATGTCAAAAAGTCACGGACCTGGAGTGAACCAGGTGGGAAGGTCTCGGATGATGATGCTTGATGATGCTTGCAGGTGATTCAAACATGCTTCTTGATGTGTGAAGCAACCCGGATCTATCCATCGTTTAGATGATGCCCATGTAGCGGGTTCAAGGATGGTTGATGATGGATAGTGATGCGTAAGAATTGGCTAAACGATGGTCAATGATGATTAATGATGATCAAATCATAGTTAATTGATCATTCAACGATGCAAAAATGATGGCTACTCTTGGTAAAATAAATGGTGGGTAATGATGGATAGCGATGGTAAATGATGGCTAATTTCAATGGCGGTCAATGATGTTTAAGGTTTGGGTCAATGGTGGCGAACGGTGGTTACAGTAAGGGAAGTTCCATGATGGCTAAATGCTGGCAAATGATGAATATGATATATGATATGATGGCTGATGATGGCATATGATGCCAAACGAAATCACGATACGTGATTAGTTAGTGATTGATCATAGTCGATTTTGGTTAGAACTAGTGACAGCTAGTGAGGGAGGTTGATAATGATTACCATGTGGTTGAAGAGTGGCCAATTTTTTCATTCATAATCATTGTCAACTAATACATTTTGATTTTTGATAATCATTGCAGTACTTAATGTTGAATACAAGCATGATTATCCATGAAAAGAATAATGATGCTTATATTCAAGATTTCATCATGGATCATCACAAGTCTGCCATGGCTGCCATGGTTGGCTACCGAAGAGTAACAAACCGTAAGATGGAGCAATAATTGTTGATCCCCTCGGCCCTACACGTTTCCACATCTCTCAAAATGATGGTTAACAGTTAAACATTTCCCACCCCATGATGTTGACAGGGAAACGTAACAAAGGCTTTGACTCACTGCCCACAGGGTCACATCTTCTGTTGTAATATGGAAAGACCACCATGGGCCAAATCATAGTCTCTGATGGCATGTCCTACCTTTGGGCTCTGACATCATTGTTGTCTTGGCATTGGCTCATGGGAATTGCCAGCAAGTACTGGGAGAACTAGGCCCTTTAGCTTCGTAGTGGCTTTCGTCGGGGCAAGGGAGCGCTCTTTCTTTGGCAAATGCTTTTCACAGAGCTCTCGATCAAACACCCTTCGAATCACCAGCATCAGCCCAGTCAGCATTGACAAAGCCTGACAAAACAGGTGCCAAATGCTATGCCACGGTGGTGAATGCGCAACCGTTCTTAACCATGGGCGTTGATGGCTAGCCAGTGACACAACTCCGACGGGGCCTTCTGCAGCTTCGCTTCCTTGTCTTTCAGGGCGGCCCTGGCTGTCCGGGTGACTCAAAATGCCTGAGGATAAGAAGCTTCAGAGTAGTACCCCTTTGTTGGATCTGTTGGTTTTTTAATCCAGCTCAACATAGTAACATCCAAGTTGCCCGGCAGTTGCACTTACCCTAGTGAACCAAGCTAAATTAGGTAACTGAGGGGTACCAGTCTGTATGTGGTTCTAATGTACGAAATGATGATCACACACGCACACTTGAAAGACCGAATGGGTCACATGCTACCAGTACAGTAAATTGATACGACCCACCGGATTGTGCCATGATAGACACGGAAGCCAAATTGGCGGTGAGAAGATGAAGGTGGTTGTGAGGGGATGATGGGAATTCCCGGTTCATGTTCGATTCATCGACACGAAAAGAAAAATGCAGTGGCAGCTGACGGTGAACGGCTGAAGAAAAGTGAAGGCAACACTGGAGTAGAACAGCTTGTGATGGTCACTTAATTGATCTCGCAGGTACACACCAAGGCGTCCCTCGATGCTTCCCCTATCACATCCCAGCTTCGTTGGACCAGGTTAGATGTGATAGGCCTGGTCCCCCTGCAATTAAAGAACTTAGTTATCCCTTGGAACGGGTTTTGCTCTCACACACGAAGCCATTGTGGCTTTCGTGTGGGTCGCCTCCGACGCATGCTCCTTAAGGGGTCGGAGCTGCCCCATGGCCGATCACCTCCAAGGCGGGCTCCCTAAGGGGACGGAGCTACCCCATGACCTAAGTAAGTCAGGTACCTCGAAGCTAAAGCAGCTCACAGCTGCAAAGTTACAAGATCTCTCTCTGTCTGTACCTGGTGCATGTCAAAACTGGCCCTCAGGGCAATCAGCGGGACGTGGTCCCAGAACGGTTCAATTGTTGGATTCAATGGGATCAATTAATCATTGAGAAGGCGACCAAATAGTCGTTGAGTTCGACATGCCATTCCGCAAAGCCTACTTCAAGCCTCTGTGTAAGTCACTCCAGTTGTCCTGCTGGTCAGGTAATCAAGGTACACAAGTCCGAAGACTAATCAGTTGGGTATAAGCCTTCGCCGGGGTAAGACCCCAGATCACGACCGGACCATGACGGAATCTCGGCCTGAATACACACTTGAAAGACCGAATGGGTCACATGCTACCAGTACAGTAAATTGATACGACCCACCGGATTGTGCCATGATAGACACGGAAGCCAAATTGGCGGTGAGAAGATGAAGGTGGTTGTGAGGGGATGATGGGAATTCCCGGTTCATGTTCGATTCATCGACACGAAAAGAAAAATGCAGTGGCAGCTGACGGTGAACGGCTGAAGAAAAGTGAAGGCAACACTGGAGTAGAACAGCTTGTGATGGTCACTTAATTGATCTCGCAGGTACACACCAAGGCGTCCCTCGATGCTTCCCCTATCACATCCCAGCTTCGTTGGACCAGGTTAGATGTGATAGGCCTGGTCCCCCTGCAATGAAAGACCTTAATTATCCCTTGGAACGGGTTTTGCTCTCTCACACACACACACACACACACACTTGAAAGACCGTTATTCAGAAGTTGATTGAATCAACGTTTCAGGGTCGTTAAGGATACCATCCTTGGATTGTCCATCTGGACATGAAATCTGTGAGAATTTCACAGTATTTCGTTAAGGCCGTATGTCGCCGATACCAACAGCTATTGAACCAAAGGCGAAAAAAGCAGTGAACATCTGAGTGCTTCTGGAGCATGATCCATCGAGAAAACTGAGATCAAACGGAGTTGCAGA